>PVKA01042797.1:0-17170 GCA_004027165.1 Ctenomys sociabilis | reverse complement strand
AGCCTGAACTGCATAATGAGACCCTGTCTCAAAAAGACAAAAAAAAAAAAAAAAAAGAATTGACCGTGACTCATCCACATGGATGACACAGACAAATGATCTACAGAGTAAGGTACAGGATTACAAGATAAACCCTGAGGGGACTTCACTGACCTCATCAGAAACAAAAACTATGTGTTTTGGTATATAGGTCTTGCTCTACCTTGGTCTTAACCATCCAGCATAAAAGTATAAAAATGAGGTATACAACATGGGGCCATAATAATCAGTTGAGCTGTAAATGGCTACAGTCAACAACTTCTTCAGATAATTCACTATTATTGTGGAATGCTAGACCGTGTTGGACTGTGTCGCCAAGTTCAGGCACCTATATTGGTTTAATGACAATGGAGTGCCCATCTTTGATAGGTCTAGACAAAAAAAAAAAGGAGGAATACAAAGGAAGAATCATGATGTGTGTGTACAAACAATACAGTTAGGATAAATATGCTGTGCTTCTGCATAATTCTATGAGAAGCGAGATTTGCACTAATAGTGGTTGAACAAGATATTATGTTGAAGCCGGGCGTGGTGGCGCATGCCTGTAATCCCAGCACTCGGGAGGCTGAGGCAGGAGGATTGTTGTGAGTTCGAGACCAGCCTGAGCTACAAAGTGAGCTTAAGGCCAGCCTGAACTGCATAGTGAGACCCTGTCTCAAAAAGGCAAAAAAAAAAAAAAAAAAAAAAGATATTATGTTGGCTTCTAATACTATGGAACTATGGACAAGCACTAGGAAAATAACACGGTAGAAAGTATTAATTATTGAATCTGTGATATAATTCAGGTATAAAGAAATAAGATAAGTAAACAGCTACACTCTCTTAATTTACTAATAATAAACATATGCTATAATAATGTAAGTATAATATCATGTATGCACCTTGTACAATACCAAAACATGATGAAAAGTTTGCAATGTATTAATTTATCGAATCTGTCCTGTTAATGTGTCTTGAAACTGTCTCACTGATATTTGTACTTCAATAAAATTTTAAAAAAATAAAAAAGATAAATCAATGAAATAAATGTGGTATTTATACAAAATGTAGTAGTCTACCAAAAAGAAAGATAAATTTGAGTTATTTGTAGGTAAATGGATACAACTTGTGTACATAGTTAAGTTATGTAAGTTAATATATAAACTTAAGTATCACATGGTTTCTTTTTATGAGAGGATATATAATTCCAAAATTACCTACTCTGTTCTTTCAAAGACATTTTAGTATGTGTGACAATTAGTTTCATTTATACTGCTATCTTCTTTCAGTTTGTTGAAAAGAAAGTTTTGTGCTTTTATCTGATTCGTTTGTTTATTTTTCCATCTGCTCTTATATTCCATATTAAATATGCAAATAAAATTTAATGGTCACAAAGACAACATCACTGATAGATGGGATTCAATAGAAGTTCATGTTGGCAAGAATTAAAATGGTTAAAAAATGTGAGAAGGTAGTTTTCAGAGCACAGTAGAATATTGTTAAAATAAAAACGTAAGCATCCTATAGTACTCCCCAAATTACATTTTTAATTAACTTCTTGTCTGAAGTAAGTGGACAAATAATAGATTATCTTACTTACAAAATATTGAAATAGATTGATATATTTCATGTATGGAAAAATACTTAACTGAAAAGAGAAAAAAGCAATTCTAGAAACTATATGTACTGATAATATTTCATAGCCCAAATTAGTCTGAAGAAAAATATTTAAGATTACATTTAAAATGCAAAGATGTTTTGTATTTTTATAGTAATCTTTTTCAACTGTATTTGAATGTGGACAAAAAAGAAAAAAAAAATATTTCCCATAAAACTCATGGAAACTGAATAGGTTAGCATATATCTGGGTATAGCTAATGTTGTACATAAAATTTAAAAATTATTTTTATTGCTAGGATATTAAAAAAGTTTTGCTACTTCATTATGTTTACCTAAAATGAAGTAAGATGGGCCAGGGAGATAGCTCAGTAGAATAAGTGCTTGCCTGACAAGAGCAAGGGGCTGAGTTCATTCCCTGGTTCCGCAAAAAAAATAAATAAATAAATAAAATGAAGCAAGAATGAATGTTGTAGAGAACAACACCATGTGTGGACCATGGCTGCACCAACCCTACAAAACCTACCCCAAACAATGTACCACATTTAGTAATTATGACATTTTTCCATATCCCCTAACATCCGAACTTGTTCACTAGGCCTTTATTTTTTCCATCTAAAAGTTAAACAGCAGATATCACTTTTCTTAGAAGCAAATTTGTATTTCAGTAAAACTAACATTATTAAAATATACATTATACAGGGCAGTAAAGTATTATTGAGTACAAAGCATCAATTCAGCAATGTGGAAATATTTTTTTAAAGTTTCATATCAGTGTCTTGAACCCTGCCGGTATCGTTTGGAAGAATTGTCTTGCTTGGAAGGATGCTGCCGCAACATACTGTTGACACATGTTGAGAGAAGGTCTCTTCTTGGCACTTTCATTTGAAAAGCTCTGAGGCAAAAACACAACAGAGCTCACTCCTGAAACACAGGCAGTGGTGCTCTTACCTTCTGGGCATATTCTAGCTAAGGAGTTTGCTTTGATTTTGTTAGTTTGCTGTAAAGTTACTAAACGTCAAAGAACAATGTAAAATAAGTCAGCATCATAGCAATTCATACTACATATTTGCAGCATGTCTTTAGGAATTTCAAGTAGTAATTTCAAGACCATTAAGCATACACCACTCAGATATAAATACAAATCATATACTAGAATGAATGTAAGTGAACCTTTTGGTAAGCTTATAATTTCTACTCCAGGAAACTATACAAGATCTTGAAATTTCTGTAAGACACAACAAAGGGTCCAAACTCATCAGACTGTGCTGCTCTTGAGGCACTCTGCAATTACAAACCACACACCCTGAATGATTATGATTATTTTGTCAAACATAAGGGTATAAATAGGCAAACCTGCAGGCAGAAAAAGATCTATTACAAACAATTTAGGTGAGCTTTGATATATTTTGGTTAGCATTATCCATAACTGCACTACTCTCCAAAAATATAAGTAATAAATCCCCAAACTTACTATTTTGGGAGAAAACACAACACCACCTTCTAGCACTGAGTTTTTTTCTAACTCCAAAAAATATTTACGAGGTGCATCAGGGTTTGTAAGCTGTCCTACAAGAGAGGAAAATGAATATGTACAATAGTCAGTTGCATATCAAAAACTACTATTATTAATGTGAAAATATAAACTGAGTAATCTCATTATTGTATTCAAACAATAAAAAGCACCTACTGAAAGATCTGGGTAGGATTGCTGTATAATGTTACTACATAACAAATCACTCTTAACCTCAAGATTCTAAAAAGAGAAACTACTATCAATCACAAAAAAAAAAAACTCAGTAAATCTAAGACAAATTTATCTTAAAATCCTTTCCACTTTCAACAGACACAATAATGTCATTTTGGGGCCAGGGAGGTGGCTCAGCTGAATAAGCACTTCCCTGGCAAGTGCAAGGGCCTGAGTTCAATCCCCGGTTCCACCATAAAAAAAAAAAAAAAAAAGAAAGAAAAGATAAACTTTAAATAAATAAATAAATAAATAAATATGTCATTTTGGGAGGTAAATGTAGAAAGGAATAAAAGGCAAGGTTAAATCTCATATTGCTGGTCCCAGAAGAGTCAGGGCCTACTTTCATGGTAAAGATGGACCGGGGAAGATCCAGATTGCTTTTTGTGCTCCAAGGAGTCACAAAAAAGACAAACATATAGGTATCAGCTTATTTAGCCACTTTTATGTGTGGTGAGAGATTTGAAATTTACTCTCAGCAATTTTGAATTTTGGAAAAATCCTGTTTTTCTCCCTAACGTATTCTCATCAATCCAAAGAATGCTGATTTATTGCATCCTCTCTTCCTCTTCAACAAAAATTAATTCAATATATATAAATACATTGTGAGCTGGGAGGAAACACCATTCTAAACTAAAGAGTTACAATAAAGAAGATCCATCAAAAGCCGGGCGTCGTGGTGCAGGCCTGTAATCCCAGCACTTGGGAGGCTGAGGCAGGAGGATTGTTGTGAGTTCGAGACCAGCCTGAGCTACAAAGTGAGCTTAAGGCCAGCCTGAACTGCATAGTGAGACCCTGTCTCAAAAAAAGACAAAAATAAATAAATAAATAAATAAATAAATAAATAAATAAATAAATAATAAAGAAGATCCATCTAGTATGCACACATACAATGAAACAGATAATTTATTTATTTTTTTTATTTCTATTTTTTGGTGGAACTGGAAATTAAACTCAGACCCTTGCACTTGCCATCTCCCCAGCCCAAAACAGATAATTTAAACCAATATTCATAGAACAGAAAAATAACAAACATAGATAAGTGGATAGACAGAGTCCGTATATATTCTCAGATTACCTATTGTGTTCACAGCATTAAACTGAACCTCTTTAGTAGAAACCAAAAATTTTAAATTTAGTTGTACCTGTAATCCAGTAGGGTATAAATATGTACAGTACCCTTTGACACCAAGCAGAATTTAATTAGTACTATAATAAAAAATAAACAATATCCTAATGTAACAAAGCTAAAAAGAAACAACTGAATTCAACCAGCTGAATATATGTACACATGAGAAGGAGTACTATTGGAAACATAAAACTAGAAAAACTTTTTTAAAAAGTAGGTTGCTTATATTTGTTTTGTTTGCATTATGTTTCCTATTCACTACGTGTATTTTGTTACTGCATATTACTTATACAACATAATGTGTTTCATTTTTTCATTTTCATACATATGAATATATAAAATACTTTGATATCATCTCTCTCTCTCTCTTGAAAAGCTTTGTAAATGGAGGAGAAATGTGACAAGGTCTTTGATGTAACGAGACTACTCTCTGAAATTCATGTGAGCAAGAGCACTTAGAAACAGCAAATTTCCTAAGGGGGACGCTTGTGTTAGTGAGAAGGCAAAAGGAAAGAAAGAAAGGCTTTTAGAGAATTGCCAAAAGTTAGTCACCATAAAACAAAACACATGGGGTTATAGGGATAGCTAGGATAAAGTGCTACTGCTAAAAACATTTCAATAGCTACAATTATATTAGAAAGTGAATGAATTTTCTACATGCATTTCCAGCTACATACTGTAATCTTTCCTGGACAAATCCACAGACTCTTAAAACATAGCCTGCCTGCCTAATCCTAACCTTACTCTTGCATTCTGTTAACTAACAACTTCATTCCCAGCCCTTAGAGTTAAAATCTAGAAGTCACTGGTAGTTTCTTCCTCTTTTCTAATGCCCAGAGCCAGAGTCACCAACTCACACATATCTAAATTTATAGTATGTGCATATCTTTGTACTCTCTTCTGCTCCCAGTATCACTGTCTGCACAGCCAGATTTAAGCTCTCATTGTGTCTTAGTTGTATGTCTATAACATCTACCTGATCTCTATATCTATGGCCTTAACCTCCTCATTTTGTCTTTCCCCTAGAATATTCTCAACTCTACTCTAAAAGAAAAATCACTGAACTATGAGGAAAATAAAATCATTGCCTGGGTGTAAATCCCTTAATGGTACTCTAGTACTTCATCTCACAGATAAAAGTCCTCAAAAGATCCTGGTAACCCATGTTCCACCTACCCTTTTAGTCTAGCTCTTCTATTCTCTAGAATTCTTGGACTATTTACTATACAAATTTATACAACTTCACTCTCATACAGATAGTAATATGTCATGTATTACCAAAGTGTGCTAAGATTCAAACTGATATATGTCTAGAGATAAAACCAAGAATTTATAGATAAAACCAAGATTTATAGAATATTTGAAAATCAAGCACTGGGTCATTGAAAATACTTAAGAACAAGTGTACTTTAATTTTTAACAGTCATACCTTAGAGCAATATAAAACTGCTTTTCTTTAAAATAATACAAAATAGCATAAAAATGTACCTGATTTAACCTTGAAAATCATTGAAAACTCAGAAAAGTCATTAAGGTAAAACTCCACTGTGGCACGTGCTGCAGCTTTGTTTTTTATTATGAATGGAATAGTATGGGTAGAGTCAACAAAGATGCCACTGAAATTAAATACACTCTAAAATTTTAAAAGAAAAAAATATAAATTATGATTTATTTAACTATATCTATGCAAATATGTACTTCATATTTATCAACTGCAAAGTGGAACCCTATAAGTGTGACAATTTTCATTCTCTCCCTTATTACATTGATACACATAATCTCTATTAAATGTCATTTACATTGCCTGCTTCACCTCTTACACTTGTTTTAACTGTATTAAAATTAGTAAAATATCAATTTTTTATTTAGTTTCTAGATTTTTATTTTCCTAAACCTTCTTTCCTCAACGGAGCCACTATGAAACTAATGGAGAGTCTGCCCACTTCATTCTACCTTAAAATTTGATGGTTCACTTCATCTACAGGATTGTGCCCAAAGTCATTAGCAAGGCTGGTAAAATGCCTCATGATTTGCATGCTTCATATTCCAGCTTCAATTAGCTTCACTCTTACACTAACACTTATGTTTCATCAAGCTGCATGACTTGTCATATAGCCAACACTGATAATTCACCCTTCTATGTCTTAGTCATAGACTCTCTTTGGTCAGGAAGGCTCTTCACTGACCAGCAATTTCCCGATGAATTTTTAAGTATCCATCACAGAACAACTGAATAAACCGCAACTCATCATCTAGTTCTTAGGACTATCTCTGTTCCTTATATTTAGTTACATTGTGCCACCATGTAGTCTGCTAATAAATACAAATTTCTTCAAGATTCCAGTTCATTTTTTCACTTTTAGTACCTGTTTAACACTTATCTAATAAAAAGAATAGTTATTAAATATATCTGAACTCTAACTCATATATTAAGCATATGCCATGAAATTTTTCAGGTTCCATTTTATAATAGATACAGGAACCTTACAGTTCCATAACAAAAGAATTAGTTAGAACATTGAAATGAGATTTATTAACAGCATTTTTCGATGAAAATGCTACATTAGGTTCAGTCAGGTACTATTTGTTTTATTTAAAACATCCACCCAAGGGCCGGAATAGCTCAGCAGATTAAAGTGCCTACAAGTAGGGGCAGGAGCTGGGGGTTCAATTCCCAGGCCTGTGGTACCAGGCCCAGCCCTGGGGCACCCTGAGAGGGTGATTGAGACTCGGTGTGGCAGAGCATGGTGCAGCTTTCAACAAGCTAACTTATTAACTGTCAGTCTATCTGGACTTTATAGGCTCATAACTAGCTCACAGGCCACTTAGAAAATTATGCATCTAAGGTAGACCCTAGAAGTTTTGTGATGCTATCACAGCATACATTAGTCCTGAGGTTCTACCTAAGGAGGCCAGCCAAACTGTAAAGTCCTAAATTCTGCACATATAATCTATCCCTGAAATGGAACTAGGTGTTGAAGCAGGAGAGTAAGATAAAAAGACTGAAAGTAATCCAAAAGTTATATGGAAATTGTTATGAAAGAGACATTCCAAAACTATTATGTCCATAACATCAACATCACAATAGGGAGCACGCAATTTTGATTTAAAGAATCAGAAAAAATTTCTTTGTATAGATAAGACTAATTTTTATTGTTGAAAGGCTGACTGGGAAAAAGTACAATATATTTATATGTATGTGTGCATACGTGTGTGCATCCTCTCAATTTCAGAGCAAAATTTATGTGTTTTCTGCTGATAATTCACAAACTAATTGTGATAATTCAAAAAAAGCAAATCAAGACCACAATGAGCCATTATTTTAAACATGCTTGACCAAAATTTACACCTGATGACACAACTTATAAAGTAATGGAAAATGGAATAAAATAAACTAAAAAAGGAATATTATACCTTATAAAGTTAAACATGAATTCCTGAGTCACATACCTGGAGGCTCAGGAATTCTAACTCTTATAAAGGCTCTTGAATACAGTCCCAGCTAAACTTTTAAATGTAACAAAACAGAACTGTCTAAGTGGGTGGACAATGGTTTGAGTACATAAACTATAGCATGTTTACACAAAAATTATTATATGGTGGTGACAATCAATGACATAGTTTCATATAACCTGGTAGAAAACAAGAACCATGCTATTCAATAGCAACACACCAAAGGCTATATACAATATGTCTTTATTACAAAGCTCAGAAAGGAGTAAAATAATAGTTAAGGGACTAAAACATACAGTATATGTGTCATTCACAAGTGATTATCTCTATGATGGATAGGATTGTTGTGAAGCATAAAGATGATTTTAATGGTATTTGCAGTGCTCTGATATCTATATTCAGTAGGGAATTTGTAAAGAATCCATTGAATAGACTGTTGCATCTCTTTTTCACAATTAATATTTATATTTCAAATTACTACATAGATTTAAAATATGAATGAGCTAACCTGTGATATATATGAAACAAAATACAGTATACTGATAAATTGACTACACATACAGGTAAGATACTCACTGGCGTGATTTCAATATCAGCCATTTCGCTAAATCCACCAATTCTTAGGTGTAAAGTATTTCCACAGTGAATAGCAACCTTATTTAGAAGAAATATAAAAGTTTCTTGTCACTATATAAAAATATAATCATATACTGCTAAAACATTACCTAAAATTTATATAGTTCATAATTTATATAACCTCATAATATGAATATAAAAATTTATTATGAAAGGTGCCTAAATATTTCTTGTGCTATAGAATTGATAACTGTACAGTGAGTGTGTATCCAATCAAAATCACAAGTGAGAAGCAATCTAAGAAATCATGACTCACTCTTCCATAGAATCAGTGACACTACTCATGTCTAAAAAAATTCGCAACATACCATTTTACAGAATTATTTCAGAAATCAATATACCAACTTGAGAGTGTTATTGAAATTGCCAGATTCAGGGCCAGCAAGATCATTCAGTGGACTAAATGCCTGCTTAGGCAAGCACAGGGACCAGGGTTTGATCCCTTTCATTGAATGCTATGCCAGCCCTGCACCAATGGTGCACTGAGCCGGCCACTGGTTTGAGTGTGAGAGTGCATGTCTGTAATCCCAGTTTTGTGGAGGCTAAAAATAGAAGAACCACTACTAGTCCCAGCTGCATAGTGAGACCATGTATCCAATACATTAAAAAAAATTGCCAGATTTCTAATATATTCATCCCACATTTTATTTAAAACTGTATAGTACACAAAATATTTGACCAAAATCATAAAGAATAATAATTGAAGATTCAGAAGAAATAACATGTGACATGCTTCTCATCAACTCCATATAAATCTCAACCTCCATGGGTTAATTTTATTCATTATCTCATCGATGTTTACTTTTTGAAGACTTCTACCTTTCTTAATTTATTCACCACCCTATCCTATTGTTTCCTTGCTAATCTCATCCCGAGACTTAAAAACAACCTTCAAAGCTATGATCAATCATAAATACATAACATTTGAATGCATATCACTTATCTAGCTGATAGTCCCACTTATCCCTTCTTTCTCTTTTGCAGAGAGTTACAGAATGTCACGTTACAGATATTGATAAGCTTTGATATGTTTTTTCCTTGTCTTTTTCATTTTTTCCCTTTTATCTATTTCTTATAATTTTTTCTTGTTTACTTTCTAAATTTGCATGGATATATCTGGTAATCTGAATACTAATTTGAAAACAACACTATGCAATACAACAAACACTGTCAAATTCATATTATTTTCTTTAGTAAAATTCTTTCTTTTTTTTGTGGAACTGGGGATTGAACTCAGGCCCTTGCGCTTGCCAGGGAAGCACTCATTCCACTATGCCATCTCCTCGACCCCTTCTTTATCAGTTCTAATGATTAATTTATTATAATCATTTTGTATGCTCTGCAAAAAACAAAAATAATAAATAATGAAAAAGTTAAAAACTCTGACCAAGTCTCAAATAATAAAAAACTTATAATTATAAATTTCCTTCAAAACATAGTTATTTGTAAAAATAAGTTACCATTCTCAGGTTATTCATTTTGGGATCATGAAAAATCAATCATGTTCCTTAGAATAAGCTACATATTACTTGTTTACAGTTACGGCAATTAAAAATAAAATTGAGGATATAACTAAAGCTATTCATTTTTGCATATACAGTTTCCAATGGGAAAGAATGCACACAATTAATATGCAGATTGAAGATTGTGTTCCATTCTTCCAGTTTTATAATTGAATAAAATTTTGCACAGAATGGTCTTTCATGTTTTATTTGTGAAAAACACAGCTTAGAGAAATGCCTAACATCAAGGTAATGTTTTTGCAGTTACACAGCTCCTTGATAATATAACTCTAAAATGTTTGTTATAAAATGTGGATCTTGGGAAATGGGGTTGTACATTAGCTGCACAATGCCTGGCAAACATGAGGTTTTGAGTTTGATTCCTAGTAACCACCTCATAAAAAAGAAACCGAAATATGTAGATTTTAATATCTTAATACATACTCTGGTTTCTCTTCAGATCACATAAATCTTTCGCCTTTTAATATCTTAATATTACATATAATTTGCATACAATTCATGTAGTTATCAAAACTAGTTAGGATTACTTACAACAATTGATCATTTTTCTAAGCTACCTACTATTACAAAAAACTCAGCCTCCTTTCTGTGACCAGTGACATTTTGTCAAGACTCAGAATTTGCGAAATAAGACAAAAATTTCATGTGAGATATTAAGCTGAGCTGTAAATGGCTATGGTCGACAACTTCTTTGAATAACTCACTATCATTGTAGAATGCTGGACTGTGTTGGATTGTGGTGTCGAGTTCAAGCACTTAAGTTAGTTGAATGACAATGGAGTGCCCACCTTTGACAGGTTTAGACAAAGGAAGGGGTGTAGAAAGAAAAAATCATGATGTGTGTGTATAGACAGTACAGTTGGGATAGATAACGCTGTGCTTCTACATAATTCTATGAGAGGCAAGATCTGCACTAATGGTGGTTGGACAGGATATTATATTGGCTTCTAGTACTATGGTCATCCACTAGGAAAATAATTATTGAATTTTTGATATAATTCAGGTATAAAAAATAAGATAAGTAAGCAGCTGCACTCTTAATTCACTGAGAAGAGATATGTGCTAAAATAATATCTGTAAATATAATATCATGTATGCACCCTGTACAATACCAAAACATTATGAAAACAGTTTGCAATGTATTAATTTATCGAATCTGTCTCGTTAAGGTGTCTTGAAACTGTCTGACACTTGTAGTTCAATAAAATAAACAAAAAAATAAGAGCAATACAAAAAAAATTTCATGTGAGAAATTGCTATATTGGTCAAGAAATATATTTTTGCTTAGCAGAAATTACTATTGCCAACTTCCACCACAAACATTTTTTATTATAATTTTCTTTTATTTTGAAGAGTAAAACCAAGAGCAAAAAACAAAAGCAAAAACTGAAACAGGGTAACATGTAACAATACATACATACAACAGTTTAATGGAAAGAAAGAGAACTTAAGGATTAAACAATAAAGAGAGAAAAAGGAAAAAAGGTAGAAAATGTGGTAGGGACAAAATCATACATTTACATAAACAAGATAGTTATGGCAATGGTCCTAAGAATATCTATCAGGTTTTTGAAAATAGCAGTCAATGGGTAGAATTCTCACCGACTAACTCTATATTGATACCTGTGACCTACGCATCACAAACATTTTCTGTAAATACCCACCAAATTCTACTGCATATAATTTTATATTATATGATTTAGATAAGTTTGGTTACTTTTTAGATTTCTAAAGTATTTCATACATATGTAGAGCTATCTCAATTTCTATAAAAATAAAGGAAAATTTAAAAATTGTCTTTTAGTGTTATAATTTCCCAATTATTTTCCAATAGAATTAAAATATTTTTGTAGGTATTAAAATGCCATATTGGTGGCATACATTATATAATATGTTATAGTCATATATAAGCTACTTTAAATATTTTACAAAATCAAAAAACTGTTATATGTTTATAATGTAAAAAGACCTATGGATAGACAAACCTTTGCTTTCGTATCAAATTTTTCTGCAACAGTAGGTGTACAGGAGACATGAAGGACAGTTACTCCTCCTAATGGAACTATTCCTTGTGATGGAACAATATTAATGGTAGATGAAAGACTGTCTTCACAAACCTAGAAAAGAAAATTTGCAGAAATGCTATATAATGTTTAAGATTACTGCCTCAAATTTTTTGTAACAAGGCATCTACACCACTAGTTTAAAAGAATACGTGAGCACAGGACATGAAGTGATATTATAATATTGTTTGAAAACATGAGAGGTTGAACCTGCCACAAGTTATTTCAACTCTCACAAAAACAACTCACAGCAGGGGCATTTTTTGTTTCAAATATGGTTGATTTGCTGCTGTACTCCCAAAACTGCAAAGTTTAAACAAATGAGATATATATCTTGGAGCTGATGAGAACATTCTATACACAACTTTGATATGTCTTTCTCAGTTCCTGAAGACTAAAAGCATAATTAATGAGAATATAAGATGCACAAACAACTTTTTTTTTCTTATTTCCTTGAAAGAAGGTCTAATGTATAAAATATATTTTGATTTTCAAAGATACTATAAATAACTTACCAAGGCTCTATCTATAAATTGTTAGAAATCAATTTAAATCTATTTACCATCCTTTAGATAAAGTATTCTACATTTAAAGGATGGTAAAGAGATCTTAAATACTTTTTTTTCCTTTCATTTTATTGAAGTACAAATGTCACTCAGACAGTTTCAAGACACCTTAACAAGACAGATTCGATAAATTAATACATTGCAAACCATTTTCATAACGTTTTGGTATTGTACAAGGTGCATACATGATATTATATTTACAGATATTATTTTAGCAGATATCTATCAGTGAATTAAGAGTGTAGCTGCTGGGCCAGGCGTGGTGGCGCATGCCTGTAATCCTAGCACTCAGGAGGCTGAGGCAGGAGGATTGTTATGAGTTCGAGACCAGCCTGAGCTACAAAGTGAGCTTAAGGCCAGCCTGAACTGCATAGGGAGACCCTGTCTCAAAAAGACAAAAAATAAAATAAAATAAAATAAAATAAAATAAAATAAAATAAATTAAAAAGAGTGTAGCTGCTTACTTATTTTTTATAAGATCTTAAACATTTTAAAGTATTCTATATTCTTAATTCTTAAAACATTTTAGGAACAAAAGGCAAATATACTATTTAGGCAAAAATTAATTCTAAAGCAGTAAAGTAGAAAAGGATTTTTGTCACTTATTTTGGACAGAGTTGGTTTGAGGAGAAAAAAACACATGAAAACATAAAGCCTAGCTGAAAGCTGTCAAAGTTAACCATTGGGGCTGGGAAGATGGCTCAGTGGATAAGTGCTTCCCTGGCAAGTGCAAGGGCCTGAGTTCAATCCCTGGTTCTGCCAAGAAAGAAAGAGCAAACCATCACTACCACTAAAGGAGTGTGCATCTTGATATACTTATTCTATTAAATAATCTCTTTTGACATTTTTTTCTTGTCTCTTGTTTTCATTTATTATATTTTTTAAAACAAATATTTACTTGAAAGACAGTATGGCAGTAATTGGTATGTCATGACAAGCAGTACGAAGCTCAACTGCCTACATTGTAGGGTAATAGTAATAAGCTTCTCAGCCAGGCGTGGTGGCACATGCCTGTAATCCCAGCACTCTGGAGGCTGAGGCAGGAGGATTGTTGTAAGTTTGAGACCAGCCTGAGCTACAAAGTGAGCTTATGGCCAGCCTGAACTGCATAGTGAGACCCTGTCTCAAAAAGACCAAAAAAAAAAAATAATAAATAATAATAATAATAATAAGCTTCTCTTCTGGAGGGTTAACAACCTACGTGTGCATACCAAAAATCAGAGAAAAAGAAGAGTTACAAGGACAACCAACATATTGGCCCTAGCCTTTCAAGGTCAGTGAAGACTCAGGACATTGGAGAACCTGTACTGTAACATCATGTAACTCAGTTATGTCCCAAATTTTCTGATCAAGGAGATTATGTGGCCACAGAGGAAAGTAATCGATGATGTAGTGTGTGTCTAAGGAGAATCACATGGAGAGAAAATATTCACTCATACTTTCACAGAGAACAAATTGGTCAAGCAATGGCTGTGACTCATCCACATGGCTGACACGACAAAGGATCTACAAAGTACAGTACAGGGTTTCAAATTAATTCCTGAGGGGATTTGACTGACCTTTTCGGATACAAAAGCTACATTTCTTGTTATATAGGTCTTGCTTTATCTTGATCTTAGCTATCCAGCAGAAAAGTATAAAAATGAAGTATAAAAAGTAAAGCCATATTAATATGCTGAGCTATAAAAGGCTCAAGTCAATAACTTCTGATGTAGCCAGTCCTATGGAAAAGCCACTTCTATTACGGACCACTGGACTACATTGGAATATTTTGCTGAATTCACGTACCTACAATATTTAAATGACAATGGAATACCCTTCTCTGACAATACTAAACAAAAAAGGGGATACAAATGAACAACCATTTTGCATTTGTATATTCAAAATAGTTAGCACAGAAATACAGCTACTTTCTCTTAATTCAATAAATAGAAATATTTGTTCTAATAGTGTTTGTGGACCGGATATCATATCTGCATGTTGTACTATGAATATCCACTATGACAACAATATGCAATGTATTAATTATTGAAACTGTCCTACCAATCGGCTTTGAAACTATTTCATTGTTATTTGTTTCTCAATAAAATTATTATAAATAAAAAAATAACCCCTTAACACCACTTACTCCTTCACTTTATTTAAATAAGAGGCAACAAGTAGAAATAGACTAGCCTAAGAATGCCATCAATATAAGGATCATTTGATATAAAAAGAGCACAGACCATAGAGTGGAAATTAAGATAAAAGGAGAAACATGTGACTAAATATGCAAAGAAGTATTAATAATGTAAGTTTCAAACATGTTTCTAGCACTTTTAAAAACTAAAAGTAATTGGCAGACCAAAGGAGAAAAATGGGGGAAAACAGAAGAAAGGAAATATGTAAGAAAGATAGGAAGGAAGGAAGAGAGAGAAACATTGCTTATGGAAATTAAAAGGAAAAAAAGAGATGAACTATATTCAGAAAATGGTTTTATTTAGAAAAATTAAAAATTAGCACAAATACATCTGAAATGACTCATACCACTGACAAACTGATTCAAATCATGTGATTTGATTCAAACAAGAAATGACCAAAATTATATATTACCTTGAAAAATGCATGGTTTTGTCCTATATTATGAAGAACAGCTTTCTTCCAACTTGTTATACCTTGCGGACTGTTATTAAACAATATCCTTGGCTCCAAAAATGTAACTTTGGCGTTATGAACCTTGTAATGAGAGGAAGAAAAGCAAATTGAAATAAGAGTAAATAAAATAGTTTACTTGCATTTTTCACAAAGTGTTTTATTTGTAAATATATTAACTAAAGATATAACTACTGAAAGAAATTATAATCACCTATACTATTTAATTAATATGTTTGACATACAAAATGAATTCCATACTATGTTATTACTCATGTTTAAATACAATCTTCAGGGGTTAGGGAAATGATTCAGTGGAATAATCGCTTCCCTGGCAAGCTCAAGGGCCTGAGTTCAATCCCTGGTTCTGCCAAAAATAATTTTTAAAACAAATACAGTCTGCATAAGGTCTGATACAGAGAGTATCTGATAAGTAATTACTGTTAGATAAATTGATGGATGGTACTGTGATATTTCACAAATGAAGAAATCAAATGTAAAGTGATTGTGGAAGTCATACAATGGTTAAATTATATTCACCAACTGTACAAAGTACATATAAATATATTTCAGATGCATATAATTTTGGTGCATCAATCTAGTGTTATATCTTTATAGCTGAATATAAAATCCTTACTGTAATAAAAGTTCAGTACTGCACATGGCAAAAAACGAGAAAATAATAATACTAGTGGTAAAAATGCATTTGCATTCCTTGCAAGTCTTTAGCTTCACAGTGATATTTAAAATATAAAGCGTTTTCAGATATTATAGTGCTTAAGAGAGGAAAATAAAAGGAAATACGTAAAATACACTCCCAGATTGAAAACAAGTAGGATTCTACAGCAAAGGTGAATGCAGGCCTAAAAAAACATACTTACTAAACACAGAAATAATCTTAGAGCCCTTTTTTCTTCATTATCTACAGTGTTACTATATGCTAAATTAAAGGAGGAAGCTTCAAAGGTCACCTAAATATGGGAAACACATTGCCAAGTGAAATTATGTAGGAATGTTCCTAAGTAGAATTTCTCTCATAGAGGTTAATATAGCGATAATATACATCAGGATTATTTGAGAATGAGGACATTTGTAGACATAGGTGTCCCCTTCCTCATTCCACACAAAGTATTTCACAAAATAATAAATCACAGAACACTTTTTCTTCATGCATCTGTTGACTGAATGATAAAGTTGTCACAATGATTAAATTAGGTAATACATGAACAGCATGGTACTTGACACACAATAATTACTTAATAAATGATATTTATTATTCATTCTAACTCTAAATCAGTTAATTTCATCTTTTGCCTATTAGAAAAAACACATCCAAAGTGAGTAAACTGGCAAACTTATAATAGTAAACTTGTCAAACATAATTATATAAAGTTTTAAAAATTGTAATATATTTCCCAAAACCTAGTAGTAAGAATGTTATTAGAAAATCATTATATCGGCTAAGTTTTTGTGATACTGGACATTAAACCTGGAGAATGAGTTATATCTTAAACTGTGTTTTATATTTTATTATTTAAAAAACTAAAAAAATTAAAATTAAAGGGACCAGTGAGATAGCTCAGTAGAATAAGCACTTACCCGGCAAGTGCAAGGGTCTGAGTTCAATCCCCAGTTCCAGCAAAAAAAAAAAATTAATTGTTTATCTATTATTATTGTTTTGTTTTGGTTTTTTTGTTGTTGTTTTTTTTTTTTTTTTTTTTTTTTTTTTTTTTTTTTTTTTTTTTTTTTTTTTTTTTTTTTTTTTTTTTTTTTTTTTTTTTTTTTTT
>PVKA01042796.1:0-17161 GCA_004027165.1 Ctenomys sociabilis | reverse complement strand
TGGTGGTTATGAGATGATGTTTTTCTTTATGTTTTTGTTTATAATATTCTTTTTTAAATTTTTAAAAAAATTTAAAAAATAGAAATGATTCCGAACTTATTTTTTTATTTTAGGAAAGGGTCTACAGGGTGTTAAGGGTCTCACTGCTGGATCGGACTCATTAGTGATCCTCCTGTTTACAGCCTCCCAAGAGCTTGGATTAGCACATCCTGGGAACAGGAAATGGCACGGATCCGCACTTTAATCCGCTGAGCTATTTAGCTGGCCCACATTATTAAGAATTTTAAACAAGATGATATGGAATTAATAATAGTTATATTGCATATTGTTATCTTCAGAGTAGTTACTCAGATTGCCAGATATAGATAGGCATGTAAAATTGATCAAATATAAGCACTACCTGTTCCTTTCAATAAATTAATAGAAACTAGTAGTACAATTATCTTAGCTAGCTTGTGTATGTGTGTGTGTGTGTGTGTGTGTGTGTATTTCCTTCTTTTCTTCTTTTCCCCCATTCCTTTTATTCTTTCCTTTTGAGAAGTTTCTTTTTCACACTATCTATTATACCTTTTAGACCTTATTTATTCTTTCAATTTCCTACCCAAGGGAGACAATACGATGTTTACACATGTGAGTTTGCTTTGTTTCATTATGAGTATGGTCTCTAGTTGCATCCATTTGCCTCTAAAAGCCTTGAATTTATCTCCCTTTATAGCTGAATAATATTCCATTGTATAAAAATACCACATCTTTTTTATCCACTCTTCAGTTGATGGGTATTTGGGTTGTTCCCAAGACTTAGCTATGACAAATTGTGCTGCTGTAAACACGGATGCCCGTATATCACTGTGGTATAATGTTTTCCATTCTTTTTTTTTTTTTTTTTTTTTTTTTTGTCTTTTTGAGACAGGGTCTCACTATGCAGTTCAGGATGGCCTTAAGCTGATTTTGTAGCTCAGACTGGTCTTGAGCTCACAACAATCCTCCTGCCTCAGCCTCCCAAGTGCTGGGATTACAGGCATTCACCACCACGCCCAGCATGTTTTCCATTCTTCTGGAAAAATACACAGAAGGGAAATAATCTGGGTTAAATGGCATCTCTATTCCTAGTCTTGAAAACTCTCCACATTAATTTCCACAGTGTTTTCACCAGTCTGCACTCCTGCTAAAAGCTTAAAAATAATTTCTGCTTCTAGCTCAACTCTGCCCTCTGTGTGACCTCTGGGCTCATTCATTCACATATGTCCCTACTGTTCCTACTGGGACATTTCTCCAACATCTCTAATCTAAAACAGCTAAAATGGGCCTAGGATTTCCTGCCCAGCTCTAAGCAGAGTACCAGGTGCTTAAGCCAGAAACTAACAGTAACCTCAAATCCTCCACATCAAATCTGTCACTAAATCAAGAGTTTATATCTCTGGAAATGTATCTGAGTTCCACTACCCCCATTGCACTTTCTACTAACAGCCACATCCTAATCAGTGGCACTTGCACCACTTTACTCTTGCTTCACACCTGTTCCTTACCATGAAATTTCTTTTTATAGCTCTTCAAATAAAATTCAGCATGGTCAGTTCATGTGCTCCCTACCCACCCATGCGGTTGATGCAGAGCTATGAGAAAACCCAGGTGGTGGATGTGGTCATTTTCTTGGAAAACCTTTTAGAGGAAAAATAGTTGTAAATGTTTCCCTTTGTTTTTTCCAGCATTGGGGATGGTACCACCTCCTGAAAATGTCAGAATGAATTCAGTTAATTTCAAGAACATTCTACAGTGGGACTCGCCTGCTTTTCCCAAAGGGAACCTGACTTTTACAGCTCAGTACCATAGGTGAGTCTTTGAGGCTCTTGGCAGGAAGCTACAAAAGGTTGGTGTCCTGGACTAGTCATTGGGTTGGACCACAGGAGGGAAGGAATCTGACTAAGGTCACCCTGTGTGACTGCGACAGCCCAGGAGAGCCTCGTTGCTGGCCTTTTTCTCTCTGTCCAGGGCATTCTTGTGATTCGCTTTTCTTTATTGTATTCCTTTGTGATTTGCTATTAGAGGGCAATGGGTAGATACAGACATTTTATCATGTGTGCAGATGGAATTAGCCACAGTAGTCGCCTGGCGCTATGTGGAACCTAGCTCATCTGTCACAATTGTTTAAGAGCAATATGTTGCTGCCATCATTTGCAGTTACTGGACTTATACTGGTAAAAACCAGCAGTGTACAATGTACAGTGGAAACTGTCCAGAAAAGGGAGGGCCGCAAAGCAGTCGGGAAGCCCCTGGCTACCACTCCACCTGCCCCCTCCAGTGGCACAGATGAACTGAACTGCACAGGGGGCCATGCAGTGTCCCTGCAGCTGCCTCCTGGAACTGGAAGGCAGACCGCTGTTAGCTGGCAAAAGCTCTGTTGTTTGACAGTGGCAGAGGCTCTGAAGGAAGGGTGACTGTCAGTCTGGACAATTATCTCAGCAGGACTGTCCTGCCTGTCCCTACTTCCTTACTGAAGGAAGTCCACACCTGCCCTCTCCTGGTAGCCTGTCACCATTTGTCACTGTGGACAGGGACACACGTTCACACCTGCACACAGTAGCAGGAGTCCCAAGGTGATAAGCTGCTGTACCCGCACCCCAAGTGATTCAAACATGGGAAATATGAAAGCTCTTCGGTGAAAGAGGAGGAAATTCCCTTCCAGATTTTCTTAATCTGCCCTTGTCCATCCACCTATTGTTTTAGGAACACACCCAAGGCCTTCAAAGTCAATGACTTAGAAAAAAGAAAAAGCTAATCCTTGTCTACATATTGGGTTTTAAAATTTTTGTTCTGGGATTAAAATAATTTCATAGTAACAGAACCATATTAGGCAGCTTTCCTGTGGCTGTAAGACACACTACTCACTACAAATAAAGGAGGTGAAGGTTAGGCTGCTCATGGCCTCAGTCTATGGTATAGGCTAGCTTCAGGGAAGAAATGTCAGGCAGAAGGGCCAAGTGGAGGAAAGCTACTTAATTCATGGTGAGCAGGAAGCAGGGCAGAGGGACGGTGCCACAGCAGAAGGAGTAAAAGCCAGACCTAAATCCCCAGGCTACCCGGGCAACCCACCCAGACACACCTCCAAATGTGTGCCACCAGTGTCCAGGGCAGATGCCAGAGCTAGTCAGAGTGAAACTTCACCATGACCCCCACAGAAACACTTCCAAATTTTAGTATTTCTATACCCAGATTCACTAGTTATTACTATTTGCTACATTTTCCCTTTCCCCTCCTTTCTTGTATATCATTTCTTTTGCCCCGTAATATTTCAATTTTATATAATACTTTGTAAGAAAAGATCATCCACATCATACAGTGCAATTCAAAACCTTTAACACTGATGCAGTACTTTCAGCCAATCAGTGGCCCAGAGTATAACAGTTGAAGTTCAACAACTTACTTTCTTTCTGATGATGTGGTTCTATTATTTCACCTCTCTTTTCTCTACTCCATCAGAAAAACTAAAGATTTCACTATGGAAAATTAACTTTTTTCTTGTAGCAATTAGTTTTTCATTACTATAACAAAATACCTGAAGGTGGGTACTTCATAAAGGGAAGGGGTTTATTTTTGCCTCACAGATCCAAGGCTGAGAATCTGCATCTGCTGATAGCCTTCTTGGTGGGTGAGCCCCAAAGCAGTGAAGGACATTGCATGGTGAGAGACAAGGAAACAGTTCCAGTCACCCATATCTCTGTCTTCTCATAAAGCTACCAGGATTAAATGGAGCTCCACCAAGATGGCTTCATCTAGACCTATCCCCTCCAGAAGACATAGAGGCTAAGTTTCCATCCTGATTGTACCCCACAATGGAGACTAGACTCCCACAAGAATTTCAGAGGGGAACAAACTAAAACCTACCACAGTACCACTCTCTGTCTCTCTTGATCTCTATGTCTCTATGCCTCCCCTACTGTTGTAACAGTGGTGCTTGGTTTAGGGAATCATCTTTTAGAGGAGGGGTCCTTGTGACTTGGTGTGAGGGCAGCAGGCGGCATTGACCTAGAATCTGTGCTTGGGCCCCTCGGTTTCCTCCTCAGGAACTACAGCATGTGCTGGGCATAGCCTTGGGGAAGAAATCAATCTTGAGTTGAAAGCCCTGATTGCTCTTCTGTGGCTCCATAAAAGTTTGCTTAGGATTTAGCCTGAGCAGTCGCACAACATGAGCTCTCTGTAACGTGTGTGCTTTGGAGTTGGGGTAGTCCAGTGGGGCACTTTCGAGGACATGCTGGCACTTTCACTATGGAAATAACCAATAATTTCATGTAAATATGAGGAATGAGTCATGTTACCTATTTAATTGTGGAGGAAACTATTCATAAACTCAATAAAATAACAATGAAAAAGAAGTTATTATAAATTGGCTTTTGAAATGCTGTGCATGTCAGGCAAGAACTGAGGAACTGGCTTAAACAAAGAGTGACCACGTGTGAGGAAACCCCCTCCAGAAATGACTGCTGGAGTTTCCAGGTGATGGGGCATTAGGCAGCCATGAAGAGTTGATGGATTAACAAGAGGTTTGTGGTACATTAAATGGAAAAAGCAGATTGTAAAATAGTAAGACCTCAATTGTCTCAGTTGACTTTTTGCAATAGACGGTATCACCATGTCACAAATTGTGTCCCACTTCTTTCAGAGATACACAATCAAGGAAGAAAGCTTCCTTTTCCAGTGTGTTAAAAAGTCAACTCTTCTTCAGAGGTGCTTATTGGGATAGTAAAGTCCCTTGGCAGTTCTGTTGTGAAGATATCTTTTCTTTTTTTTAGAGATCTTTTGCAAAAGGGAAGGGGACCAAAGAATGGAGGAAGGGGATGAGGAAAGAAGTATAATGTGTCATGTTTATGTACCAACTCCTCACAATGAGTATTTACTAAAATATTACAGATGTCCTGTACCCAGATTCACTAGTTGTTACTATTTGCTCCATTGTCCCTTTCCCCTCCTTTCTTGTACATCATGTCCTTTGTCCCTTAATATTTCAATTTTAATATAATTTATGAGTTCTGTCATGTTTATGTACCAACATAAACATAGTAATTATGTACTACAAACCTATACTAATAAAAATAATCAAAGATGCCTATTTTTATACTCAATTACCCCCAAAACTATTTGACCAGGTGATATATTATTTTTATATAGCTCATGATATCCAAGGATCATTAATGGCATACAGTTTGGGAAATAGTAACATGAATTATGTGTTCTGTTGATCAAGACAGATTATTAGGAGCTACTTTACCTTTCTCTCATTAACCTCCATTAGTCTTTGGTAGCAGAAGGTATAGAACACCAGCCAGCCTTAGGAGAGTAAAGTTAGAGCTCTTGTGATTTTTGTCTTTCTGTTTGTGTAGTTATAAGAAATTCCAAGAAGTGTGCAAGAGCACAACCTCCACGGAATGTGATTTCTCAAGTCTGTCCAAGTATGGTGACCACACCTTGCGAGTCAGAGCAGAGTTCAAAGATGAGCATTCCAACTGGGTAAACATCACTTTCTGCCCCGTGGAGGACAGTAAGCTATCTTGATTTTCATTATGTTGTATGCCATCATCTTATCTTGGGTTTTTCCTCGCAATGGTTGGTCCATCCACAAGAATTCTTTGAGTGCTTGTGAAATGGGTGGCCTTGCACAGGCTCTGCAGGGAGAGATGTGGCCTTAAAGAGCTTTATAGGCAGTCAGGCTGAGTGACACACACCTGTTTCCCAGCTACTCAGGAGGCTGAAGCAGAAGGATTGCAAACTTGAAGTTAGCCTGGGAAACTTAGTGAGAACTTGGCTGAAATCTTTAAAAAGGGTGTGACCATAGTTAAATGGTGGAGCACTTGCCTAGCATACATGGAGGCCATCAATAAGATAATCAACTATAAAGTTGATAACTTCGGGGCTGGCCAAATAGCTCCATGAATTAAAGTGCCTGCTTAGGTAGATGCAGTGGCCAGTGTTCGATCCCCGGCATGCTGTGCCAGCCCCACCCCCTGGGCACACTGAGAGGGCAATTGAGACAGGGCATGGTGACGTGCCCCTGTAGTCCTAGCTCTTGGGAGGCTTAATACAGGTGGATCATTATGATTCTGATCCACATAGTGAGGCCCAGTAGACCCTTACTAAAATACAAAATAAAAAAGAGCAGAAAGCTTGGGCAAAAAGAAAAAAGTTGATAACTTTGTTGCCTTAAAGGTGTGAATGAGCACTGTTACTGAGAAGAATAAGAAGGACTCAGGTGATTATTTTTGGGGAGGAAATAATTTTGGAACTGTGACTTCACCAAAAAAGTATGACATGAGAAAGGAAAAAGAATAAAGGCAGGTGTGGAGAAAAGAAAGCCTGGATGCAGACAGCAACCCTGCCCAGGAGTAGGACAGGAGGGAGGGACACTGGGTCAGGCTGGATGAGAGACTTCAGAATCTCCCAGGATAGATCAGAGACAGACGGCACTGCTGGGAGCTCTAAAATGAACATATTTGGGACATCGGAAATTAAAAGTAAATTAAACCAACAGGTGAGTAAAAAGAATTTAGAAGTGACAGGAACCTCTGCAACAAAACTTGGGTAGCCCTTCAAAGAGCAGTGGGGGAAGCACCAGAAGGATTTTCTCTGTGGAGAGGTCTTTCTGTCAGTGTCCTGCTCTGGTCCCTTGTGGCTCTCACAGTTTCATCTTGCGGATGGAGAATGAAGCATTACAGCACACAAACACAAGAACAAATGCTTATTTCCTGAATCAGAAATCATCAGAGTTACATAATCTTTTCTAGAGGTTTCTTTGTGAAAACAAACAAAAAATACAGATTCATAATAGTCAAGTCTTCATACTGCAGATGCTCCTTGACATACAGTGGGATTACATTCATTTAACGTTATCATATGTTGAAAATGTTTTAAGGTAAAAGTGCAGGGCCAGAGAGAGAGCTCAGTAGAGTAAGTGCTTGCCAGGCAAACATAATGTCCTGAGTTCAATCCCCAGTACCACAAAAAAAAAAGCATTGAAGCTGAGAATGATTGGCACAAACCTATAATCCCAGCACTTGGGAGGCTGCGGCAGGAGGAGCACCTTGTAAATTCAAGTCCAATCTGGGCTACATAGGGAGTTCAAGACCAGCCTAAACAATATAGCAAAACCCTGTGTTAAAAAAAAAAAAAAAAACAGACCCTACCTTTAGCCCCATCTGAGAAAGCTTCCTTTAGAAGCTAAGGTTAAGTAGTTTGTTCAAAGTTCATACAGGTAGCAAGTGGTAGAACAAGGGTTCAAAGTCAGGTTCCCGTGTCCAGGCTCTTGGTAACACCTGCCCTGTGTCAGATAGTTACTTCTGGAAGTTTATATATTTTAGTCATTTGGTATCATGCAAAACCCACTTGCTTTGAAAATATATCTAATAAGTTGTTTTGTTCAGCTTTTCGACTAGATTAGAATGGTGGGAAGGGGCTCATTAGCAGTAATGCTCCCAAAACAAATCAGGGCCACAGGAAAGTACAGGACATAACTCAAACAGCACAGGTTCCCAGAGCTGTTGATCACTCCATCTGTGATGATTGACTACCTGCTCTGTGCCAGGCACCTTGTCAGTGTCGAAACCACAGCAGTAAAGAAGACTAAAATGCCTATTCTCATTAGAAAAGCAATAGTAAACAAATGGATGCATATTTTATGACAGGTTGTGATTGTGGCTCTCAAGAAAACTAAAGCTGGGGCTGGGGAGATGGCTCAGTAGAATAAGTGCTTCCCTGGCAAGCACAAGGGCCTGAGTTCAACCTCCGGTTCTGAAAAAAAAAAATCACAGAAGAAAACCAAAGCAAGCTAACAGGACAGCAAGAGATGGGAGTCGCTGTTTGCACTGGTGATTAAGTCTCTGAGGATAGTCTGTGACATCCAACCAGGGACCCAGAGAAAGTGAGGGGGCAGCCACATAAGCATGTGGAGAAAGAGAAGTTAGAAGTACATGTGTTGATCATGTAAAGGCAATCAGGAGGGCCAGCCAAATAGCTCAGCCCATTAAAGAACCTGCAAGCAGATGCAGGGGCTGGAGGTTTGATCTCTGGGCCTGCTGGGGCCTGTAATCCCAGAACTTGGAAGGCTGTAAAAGGAGAATCACTACAAGTCTGACCTAGTATTGAGACCCTGAGCATCCTGTAGACCCTTCTCTAAAAATACATAGGAAAATAATTTTAAAAAATTAAAGGTAATCAGTAAAGATAATAGAAATGCCATCCTATAGCCTCCATCCCAGAGAGGAAAAGAAAATTTAGGCTCAAGAAAAAGCAGGAGGGCCAGGGATACAGCTCAATGGCATAAGTGCCTGCCTGGCAAGTGCAAGGTCCTGAGTTTGGTCCCTGGTACGAGAGAGAGAGAGAGAGAGAGAGAGAGAGAGAGAGAGAGAGAGAGAGAGAGAAGGAGCCAATAAAATTTTTATAAAAGAAGTATTTACAAACAGCACAAAACAACACAGTAGTAGTGCTTTCTAAATATATTGGTAATTATAATAAACATGAATGGACTAAACTTGATTAATAAAGGTTATCTAGATTTTTTAAGGAAATCAAGTCCCTCTATCCTTAGCCACTTCAGTACATGTCATAAGCAGTGCTCTGCCAATAGCAGTGTACTTGAGTAGACTTAATTGTCCTGCACAGTTGTGCATACTTAACACTGAAGTAAAGCCTATACAAATGTAGTTCTGATCTGATCATTTTTCCTTGTTCTTATACTTAGCTGTTATTGGACCTCCTCTAGTGCACATAGAAGCACTTGCTGATTCTTTACAGATGCGTTTCTTAGCCCCTCAAATTGAGAACGAACCCTATACATGGACCATGAGGAAGATTTATGACTCGTGGGCTTATAATGTGCAATACTGGAAAAATGGCACTAATAAAAAGGTAAGCCTTCCTAATTCTATGCATTGTTTGTTCAGTTTCAGTGTGAGGCTGTGATGACAGAGGAGACAGGAGTCCACCCAGGTACCAGTGTAAGGATAACAGCACTCATGAGTCAGTGGGGTCAAAGTCCTGAAAGTCACAAGCTTCCCAAGCTGTGGGATAACTGTTATTTGGGGCTCAACTTTCCTGGACTCCCAAGGGACACACATTAAACAGATTTTCATGGTGAATTCTACACAATTCTACAGCAGACTTTTTCTCCTTGAAGGGAAGTTGCAGGAGAAACAGAGCTGAGTCAGGAGTTGGATGGGGGAAGTTGAGCCCAGCTGAATCAGGGGATTACTGTGCATAGGAACTCTCATGCCCCACATATACCACATATATGTGGTATACATATACCAGTGCCCTGAGTTCATAGCCCCCATCTCAGGATGCTGTGTAAACAGTATCACATTTTACCTTTCTTACCTATTTTCCCTATTGCTTTCTTCTTTGGAGGAATAGTTCCTTTCAAAACATAGGCTAGAGCTAAAAGACCTGATGGGAGTGTTGTCTCTGCCACCATGGGTCTCTGATCATAGTCTTGATGTCAGCTTTCCCAGATTTGCAAAAATGAGCATAATGGGCCAGGAAGATGGCTCAGTGGAATAAGCACTTTCCTGGCAAGCATAAGGGCCTGAGTTCAATCTCTGGTTCTGCAAAAAAGAAAAAAATGAGCATAATGACCCATTTCACCAATAAAACAGGGATTAGAATACCCCCACTTCAAAGGATTGCTAGGAAACCTGATGTTAAAATGAAACAAATAAGTTTGTGTCGTTGCCTGGAATAATGGTCAGACTGAAGTTCTTCCCTTCATGAGGAGCCAAGGCTTTTTTCATATAGCGAGGGTCAAAATTAGTGGTTTAGAGGTGTTTGCTATTCATCATCCTAAACTGACCTACATAGCTGTTACATAAGGTATATTTATCAATTAATTTGCAAGAGTTTGGAAGGGAGAGAAACTTACACACATGCTGCATAACCAAAAAAATCAAGTTAGTTTTCCCAAAACAAAAACTCTCCACTGAATATGCAGTGTCTTAGTCTGTTTCTGCTGTGATGGTAAAAATACCACAGGCCAGGTAATATATGAACAACAGACAGCATTTTTCACAATTCTGAGCCTGGGGAGTTCAAGACCAGAGTGCCTACAGATCCAGAGTCCGGTGAAAGCTGGTTCTCGGCTTCCCAGCTGATACCTTCTGCCATGTCAGGTGAAGGTGAAGGGCAAACAGGGTGACTAGCTTTCTCCTCCTCTCTTATAAGGTCTCTAGCTCCATTCTTAAGGGCTCTTGCCCGTGACTTTTGAAAGACCCTACCTTTAATCACATCAGTAATTAAATTTCAACATAGTAATTTGATCAGGACACATACATTTCAAACTATGGCATTCAGTTTGTCTCCACAAAACAGACAGTTTTTCCTGCAAGACTGCAGGAAGTGTATGCCTGGAAATCAATACAGAATGTTTAGTTTCATAATTACTTAGTAGGTGCAAGTGTTGCTGCTCAGCCTTGGAATAAAGATAAGACCTATTGATTCACTTCCAGGGTTACCAGCATGTTCTAAATAAGGATCTGGTTTCATAGTCACCGTGGTTGAGTGCCTCCTCTACAAGTGTGAAATGCAAGTCTCATTTCATGTTTAGCTTCTTATCTAGCACATGCCCACAGCATGGGCATCTGGTTACGCATTTGTCCTCTTGCTTTGCCAGGTTGCATGGAAACCTTCAGTATGAGAGGGAAGGGCAGAACCAAGGGGGGAAGAAGGAGGTGATTATATGCATATGTTATGTGCATGTATGTATCTGCCAGAATGAAACACATTCATCTGTGTAAGCGTTGTGCACTAATAAAAAATATGAGCAAAGAAAGAAAAGAAACCTTCAGTATGATGTACAGACCCAGAAAAGGCCACCTGCTCCTTGGTCCTTCCCGAAAGGAACCTGCCATGTCACCATTACTAGTTCATATGGTTCCCTTGTATAAACTGGTATTTCAATATCTTGGAGACAGTGCCAAGTTAATTCACTAAACTAAGAGCAGGAAGGGATTTTGCAAATTCCATTTCTTTTCTCATAGGAGAAAGTGAGATGATTAACCTAGAAATTTCCTAGGGGTAAGAGGACTGAAAAAGCCTCACAGGAGACTTGGGATGGTCTTTTCACATCCTTGCCACTATGTTTCCTGATGGCCACTTAGAGGTCAACTTCTGTGGGCTTGATCTTTGAAAATTTGCATTATAGGGACATTGGGTTTTAGAAGTAAAGACCAGTTTTTGCTTTGATTTGGTTTGTCTGTTTGCTTTCTAAGTAAACATTATTCCACTAAAGTTATGCCAGACATGGTGGCACATGCCTTTAAATCTTGCACTTGGGAGCCTAAGGCAGGAGAATTACCATGAGATTGAGACCAGCCTGGGATACATAGTGAGTTCAAGGCCAGCTGAACAAAATATCAAGACCCTTTCTCAAAAACAACAGCAAAGTTAAAAAGTTATTCCAGGGCCAGCCAGATAGCTCAGCAGACTAAAGCACCTGCTTAGGTAGATATAGGGACTGGGGTTTGGTCCCCAGCATGCTGTACTGGCCCCACCCCTGAGGCACGCTGAGACAGCGATTGAGACTGAGCATAGTGGCACCCACTTATAATCCCAGTGCTTGGGAGGCTGAAAACAGGAGTCTGATATGTGTACTGAGGCCCTGTAGACCCTGTACTAAATACAAAAAAAAAAAAAAAGTTATTCCATCTATATCAGGTATTGTTAGGAATAATTCAGTTCTTGCCCTCAGTAAGCTTAATTTCTCATGCAATAAAAATATATTGACAAGCTGTGAACAGCCAAGACCCCAAAAGAAATATAACCAGTCACTGAAGTGAAAGAAAGCCAAAAGTCTGTGCTTACTTTGTGTACTCTTTAGTTCCCTTTAGTTGCCAGGAACAGTTTTGGTATCTCAAATTCAGAAATACATCCTGGATTATGAAATCCCACATCCAGGTATAGCTGAGATGAGGTGTAACTGGAGCCACCAGAACAGAGCCTGTGGTCTGTGCCTTCAAGTGAGCCAGGGCCTCAGGAGGGGGTGAGCCAGGCACATATGTGGAATACCCTAAATAGCCAGGATAAGAAACATGCTCTTAGAAAAAAACAAGTGGCATTGAGTTTTACTATTTAGGATCAACATGGTAGTATTTGCTGTACCACAGTACCATGGACCAAGTAGCTAAGGGAACAGAAATTTATTGTCTGCAAATTCTGGAAGCTTCCAGTCCAAGATCAAAGTGTCTGCAGGATCATGCTGCATTGAAGTTGCCAGGGCTTTGTTCTGTCCACTCCTCTATCTGCTGCAGGTTTGCTCAGGGTCCTCTGTGCTCCTTGGTTTATAAAAGCATCACCTGATTTCTGCCTGTGTCTTCCTGTGTTCCTGCCTCCAGGTCACGCCTCTTTACAAAGACACCAGTCATGCTGGATTAGGGAACCGCCTTCCTGACCATTTAACTCAGTTAGTGCTGCAAAAGCTCTAATTCCAAATTAGATCACATCCCAGGCACCACAAGTTGACACCGGCAGTGAAATTATATAGGACATAGTTCAACCTGTTAATATGGATTCCTCTTTAAAAAGAAAAAAAAGAAGGAAATGGGATGGTTTAAGCCACATAATCAGGGTAGTGAGATGTTTTGTGTATCACAGGCTGTCCAGCTCCCCAGAATGAGCTGGGAGGAGTACTTGCATTTACTTTTTCCTATTTTAAGCTTAAAGCAGAGTTCATAACTGTTAAATATAAGCAAAGAAGAACAGATAAGGGAAAAGTGCTGTCCCTTCACTACTGAGGCATAGTCTTATTGTCTCATTTCCAGTTTGAGGTCCCTGTTCAGTATGATTTCGAAATCATCAGGAACCTGGAGCCATGGACAACTTACTGCATTCAAGCTCAAGGGTTTCTTCCTGATCGGAACAAAACTGGGCAGTGGAGTAAGCCTGTGTGTAAACAGACGACCGAGGATGGTGAGTTGTGAGAGGCCCAGCCTGTAAGGCTGCTGGTCTGAGCTCTGCAGTAGGCTGCAGGGACTCCACCCCTGGGCTGTAGTCATCACCCCACACAGTTCAAACCCCAGTTAGGTTTAGAAATGGGAACCGCCTCCTCTGCATGGTCTCCAGCCCTGATTGGCCAGAGAGGAGGAGATCTGCCCCTCCTGCTGAGGTGGCTCATTCACTCACACCAAGGTGAGTGAAGAGACTTGTCCACATGGGAAGCCTTGTTGAGCTTGGTCAAACATCTTTTTTTTTTTTTTTTGGTCAAATATCTTGAAGTCTGTAGTACACAAAGTGTGTGCAGTTCTCGTTACCAACTCCTGGGCCTCTATTACTTTTGGGTTCAGGGTCCAAGGATTCTGCTTGCTGGTTCAAGGCAGAGGAGGTATTCCACAACAGGTATCCCAGTGCCACTGTGCAAGTAGGATCAGAATTCCTATTTAAAATCTTGTTATGTGTATGAGCAGTAACACCAGCAACCAACTTTGAAGAAGGTAGGAAGAGGTCAAATTCATTAAGAACCTCTAGATTCTCCAAAGAGCCTCTGTGTTTCTGGAATGCTGTCCAGGACAAATGTGTGGACTCTGTTTACAAGGACTGGGTAAGATGGTCTTAAGATCACTGTAGCCCAACCTGTATATGCTAACACTTTAACCCATGCCCAATCTTTGCAGAAACAACCCCCTCCTGGCTGGTGGCCATCATCTTCATAGCCTCAGTCTTTGTGGTCTTTCCTGTGCTTCTGGGATGCTTTGCCTTGCTGTGGTATGTCTACAAAAAGACCAAGTACACTTTCTCACCTGGGAATTCACTTCCACAGCACCTCAAGGAGGTAGGTAGCATGGAGCAAGACATGATTTGGAAAACTCCAGTTGGAAAGAGTTGGCCTATAAACTCAGGGCAACATAATTCCAGACAACATGTTTTCTGGGAAGCTCACATGTACCTTGTGCCCTGACCCATTCCCATGTGCCCATTTGGGAAGCCAGAGGCTAAGCTTTGTTCCAGAAGCCATCTGTAGACCTGCACACATCTCCTCTCTGCCTTCACTGCCCAAAGCCCAAGTCCTCAGGGAGCAAAAGTGATGGTTCTGGGTCTGGGAAGGCAAGAAAGAGAAAGCTTGTGGCTGAATGCCAGCAAAACTCCAGAGGGAGAGAGTAGGAATAGGGAGAGCTTTGTTCAGATTTGGAATACCAGCTAGTGTATCTAGACTTTAGGGAAGCTATTTTTCAAAAGGTTTAGAATGAGAATGCCTCTTGGCTAAAGATTATAAGACTGAAGGACCCTAAGAGATGAAATTCTGTATATACCGCCCACCCTTGGCATCAGCAGGTTCTATATCTGTGCATTCAACCAACTGTAGATCAAATATTCTTTAATTGCATTTATCATGAATGTGCACAAAGCTTTTTAACTTGTCATTATTCCCTGTATGATACAGCATAAGAATGATTTGCATACCATGTAGATTATAGCACAGATAATTTAAATACAATTGAGAATATACAGTAAGATGTGCATAGGTTATATGCATATATAATACACTGGCTTATATAAGAAATCTGTGGATTTTGATATCCATAAGGGATCTTGGGACCCATGGCTGTGCATAACTAAGGGATAACTTAACATTGTCACTTGAAAATGAACATGCCTAAGTGCCTGCCTGGAAAATGCAAAGTCTTGAGTTTGATCCAAAGTAGCACAAAAAAAGAAAGAAAGAAACTGAATATGCCAAGCCCAGACCCAAAAAAGGAGCTGTCTTCAGTCTCATTTCCCAGGAAATTAGCTCTAAAATAGAAATTGACATTCTGATTAGAGAATCTCCTTAGGAATAATTCCTCTAAAGGAGTGAAGGTGGCAAGATGGGATAGGGAGAGAAAGAGGTTGAGCAGGTCACAACAGAGGCCTCCTCCAGCCCCATAAACCTTAGAAATGTCCCAGGTTGAGGTCAGAGAGTGAGTCTGTGCACCTCTCCTCCAGCAGGATTGGATGCAGGCATCTCCCAGTGGGGAGCTACAGCTAGCAGAGGTGCAGGCCAGCAGCAGCCCATATTCCAACCCGTGAGGAGAGCCAGAGACTCATTTCTGAATGCACATCTGCATGGCACAGCGCAGCACCCACAATAGTACACCTCCTGAAATCCTCAGATAACACTGAACAGAGTTCCTCCAGGACTGGAGATGATCTCTTTTCCTGGGGAAGGTTACAAGAGGAAGTTCAGTTTACTTTGCACCCCCACTACAGTGGGTCTCAGACCACAGCTAGCATTTGTGGTCTCCCCTGCTAGCCTTCCAGGCACCCCCTCCTTCCTCTCTAGCGACTGGCCCCTCCTAGCACAGGCTGCTGACCTGATGTGCGTGGTGCCCCAGGCACTCATCTATTGAGGTCTGAGCTCTGGTCACCAGGCCCTTCTTAGGCATGGTTCCATTAGTACATCATCCATGATAGATAACTTACCTGGCTGCAGGCATGGATAGGGCTGCCAGTCCCATGGCTTATACCTGCTGCAGGGCCCTTGACTGCCCTGTGCACCCCTCAAAACTACTAGTCAGTTAGTTAACAAGGGCTGTCCTGTGCTCTCTTTCTGTGGCAGTGTCTCCTGGAAAGGGACCCAGCTGTGGCTGTTTTAACTGTCCGCTGGAAGGTGAAAATAGGTGACACCACATTTGTCCTGGGGAGCTGGGCAATGCAGGATAGCACCCACTGTGGATAGGAAATGGTGCTTGTGCTTCACTTCAAGTGTTTCAGAGTAGCCAGAACCTTCTACAAGAAGAATCTTTGAGCCCTGAAGGATCATAAAGTCAGCAGCACTCCAGGCTGAACTGTTTCAAAGGCACAGCTGAAATAAACAGAACAAAGAGGGCAGACCCTTTGCTGTGGGCAGAAGGTGTTTTGTTAACTGAGAACCAGAAAAAAAATAAATAAACTATTCACCTATTTTTGCTGCTTGGCTTCACCATCAAAGAAACTTGTCAATGGGAAAGAATAGATGGTAAATCAAAGCCAAGATAATTTTTTCATACTTAAAGGGGCTATTGGAAAGAACTGTTCCTCCCCAGACTCATTGGCTATGTAATAATTTGAGAGCTAAGAAGGTTCCAGGCCCTGGAGAAGGGGCAGATTGTCAGGGTGAAGAAAAATATAGAGCATTTTGGAGTTGTCACCAAAATCTCCAGTTTGGCTCATTGAGTACAGAATAGGTTAACCATGAGCCAGACAGTTGTTTTGAATTTAGGGAAATTTGCTGGAGTGGAACACTACCCAATACCACCAAGTGAAAGGAGAGATTTATTCTGGCTCGTTTTTTTAGTACAGAACCCACCAGCTTCAGGGCAAGGTGGCATGGCAGAAGGGCATAAAGGAGGAGAGCTGATCATGGCATGGGAGACAGGAAGCAGAGAGTGAAAAGCTGGGGAGCCAGGTGAACCCCAGGTTCTGCCTTCCCCTCCCCCATCCACCTTTCCCCCCAGACCTAACGTCTTGACAGTGAGCCCGCCATAGTCCCCCATAATCTAATCACCTCCCAAAAGTCCTAGCTATGAGGCTATAGGGGGCCAAATAGATATAAATGATAACCAGCTGGCTGCCTGTTTCTGTGTGCGCAGCCTGGAATCTCAGCCTGAGACTTTCCTTTTTGAAGATTAGTGCATTTTCTCTTGTTTTCTTCTCCTTGCTCTGTCCCAGGGAAACCAAGTGGTACCTTCTAGCCCAGCTTCATGAACTGATGAGACCTAAGTGTTTAGACAGCTCCCTTGTACCCTGACTTCTTCCCTGGCGCAGCTAGGATCTGGATATAATGCTTCTGGCGTCCCCACTCCTTCCCGCTAGCTGCTCACGGCCAGGAGAGGCATAGTGACCAGCAGGTGGGACAGCCATGAGCACTCCAGCGAGTCACATCAGAAGGCTGAGTGTGGGCCTCCTGCCATGGGTAGGAGGATCAGGGGATTGAGGGTGAAACCAGCAGGAAGGGGTGGATGGCAAATGTAAAGCTTTTTTTTTTTTTTTTTTTTTTTTACTTGAAATGATAAGTTTAATTGAATGTGAAATAGGAATATAGCAGTCAGTTGTGTGTCATATACAACAACTAGAAATAAAAAATTTATCAGTCATAATGTGTCAAAATAAATATTTGGTGTAAGTATGACAAAATATTTCTATGACATACACATAAACCTAGCACACACTGCTG
>PVKA01042795.1:0-17173 GCA_004027165.1 Ctenomys sociabilis | reverse complement strand
TTTTTCCCCTTCTCTTTGTCATTTTGTATAGCACTGATCTTTGACCTTTGGTGTAGAGCTTTGGTGCAGCTATAACCTTAGCTTGTTATGAGATTCGGGTGCCAGTCTAATAAGTTTGAGATTTTCCAGGTATGCTTATCCTAGGTCTAGCTGTTGTGTTCAATTCCTTTTTTGCTGCAGCTCCTTTGGTTCCGCTATGTTGGTTTCTGGGGTCAGCCCTCCTGTGTCTGGCAAGGCGTTCCCCAGTTGGGTGGGCCTGGGCTTTGGTGGGTTTTCTGGGTTCACAAAAGGATAGTGGATGATCTTATTCACTTGAGTAGGCTGTACTGAGCCGGCCAGCTTGTGCTGGGTCCGGGTCTACAGGCCGTAACCCAAGAAGGCTGGGAAAGGTCCCTCTGGTGCAGTGGGCCTGGAGCCCTCACTCATAGGCCAGGCTGTGCTGGGTTTTGGTCCGTGGCGTGGGACCGTGGATTGCTGAGAAATGTCCCTCCGGTGTGGCAGGCTAGGAGTTCTCACTCCAGGCTGACCTGCACTGGGTCTGTGGCTGTGGGGTGGGACCAGTAATCACCTGGAAATGTTTCTCTGGCACAGTGTGCCTGGAGCTGTCACCGGGCCACAGGAGGTGACGGGCTGCTTAATCCCTGGGAAATGTATCTCAGGCACGACGGGCCTGAGGTTCTACACTCACTGACCTTTGATGCCCAGAGAATCAGGGAAATTCCCACTCAATCAGTGGGCTTTAGGTCAGGTGATCCGGGGAGGTGTTGGTGAGTGGGTCCTGAGGTTTCATGCCAGTCACTGGCTTGGAGGGGTTGGGGACAGGGATCGCGTAGAGCAGGTGGGAAGAAGCCAAAGGCTCTCCCTCAGACTCACCACACTTTCACTGATCTGGGAAGCCTGGTGAGTCCTGTAAATTCGCTCTCGCTGGGCGAGCTTGGCATGGGAACCAGGAGGCCGCTGGAGTTAGCTGCTGTCTCAGGCTGGTCTCTGGCTGGTCGGGCGTGGGCGGGATGGAGGAGGATGGTGGAGTCGGCCGCTCTGTCTCTGGCAGGTCTCTGGGACTGGGCGGGGGCGGGCGGGATGGAGCAGGATGGCGGAGTCCGCCGTGCTGTCTCTGGCCCGTCTCTGGGGCTCAAATACTGATTTTTTGGACTGAGACAAGGACCTGAAAGAGTCTTCTACACTCTATGAACACAGTCAACCACTTGATCTTTGACAAAGGGGCTGAGCACAATTACTGGAAGAAAGATAGCCTTTTAACAAATGGTGCTGGAAAAATTGGCTCTCCACATGTCAAAAACTTCACCCAGGTCTATCACCATGCCCTAAGCTAAAGTCAAAATGGATTAAAGATCTTAACATTAAAATGGAAACACTCAATCTCCTGGAAGAGAAAGTAGGAGAAACTCTTGAAGACATGGGGGGTAGGCAAAGAGTTCAGGAACAAACATGTATTCACACAGGAAACACTTGAAAGGATTGACAACTGGGACCACCTATTATTGAGAAGTTTTGGCATGTCAAAAGAAATTACCAACAAAATGGAAAGAAAATCCACAAATTTTGAAAAAGTCCTAATTCATAAGCAGTCAGACAAAGGTCTGCTCTCTAGAATTTATAAAGAACTAAAAATATCAGGGCCCCTGAATTTAAAGACACAATCCAGAAATGGGCATCTGAGATGAACACACATTTCTAAGAGGACAAAATTAAAGAAATGAATAAATATATGAAAAAATGCTCCACATAACTAGTCATCCATGAAATGCAATTTAAAACAGCACTGAGATACCATCTCACCCGAGAAAGAATGGCTATCATAAAAAATCAGCCAACAACAAATGTTGGAGAGGATGTGGGGAAAAGGGAACCCTTCTCCAGTGCTGGTGGGAATGTAGACTGGTGCAACCATTATGGAAATCAGTGTGCAGGCTCCTTAAGAAACTAGGACTGGAAATCCCATTCAAGCCAGCTATACCCCTACTGGGAATTTTCCCAGAGGAACTGAAAACATTATAGCATAGTGACATATATGTACCTATGTTTATAGCAGCACAATTTGTGATATCCAAATCTTGGAAACAACCAAGATGCCCATCACATGAGGAATGTTGAAAAAGATGTGGTATTTTTATACAATGGAGTATTACTAAGCTGTAAGGAATGATAAACTCAAAGCCTTCATATTTAAGTGGATTCCCCTTGAAGACATACTTTAAGCAAAATAAACCAGACCCACATGTGCAAATATGGTATAGTCTCCCTAGTATAACTCAAAAGAATAACTGCAAATAGAAATGTATAACACAATTAAAAGAGAACTTGATGATTGCACAAAGAGGAGACAGCAATGAGAAACACTGAGAAACAGGAGAGACAAGACATTCACTTATACACACTAGATCAGCAAGACAATGATCCTGAGAAACATCAGATTTTTTGAAACTAGCGGTTAAGTGGTAGGATTCTTACTCCAACTAACTATATGTGCTGATAACTGTGAACCAAGCAACTGCACTGAATTTAACAAAGTGTAATAGAAGGGTCACGCTCCAAATGTCTGTCATTCTGGTCTTCTAAATATGTACTTCTTGTCATGACATACCAGCTAATACTATACTGCCCTTTTTTAAAGGGTAGTAAATGAAAAATAGGAGAAAAAAAGTCACAAGACAGTCCTGCTACAATGCTACTATGCTGTATATGGATGGATTTCTAAATATCTATGTGAATATATGTAAGTGTTCATTCCTTTTTCTTTTCTTCATATTCTGCATGGACTTAAGAGTTTAGTATCTCAATACTTGATGGAAAATACATGTTCCATGTTATGCCTATGATCTCTGATATTTAGACATCATATAGTGTGGGTAAACTGAACTGCATATGTTGCAGGGTAATAATAAACTTCTCTTCTGGAGGGTTAACAACCTAAGTTTGCAGATCAAAAATTGGAGAAAAAGGAAGCCTGCAAGGTTAGCCAACATTTTGGCCCTAGCCTTTCAAGGTCAGTGAAGACTCAGGACATAGGAGAATTTGTACTGTAACATCATGTAACTCAGTAATGCCCCAAATTTTCTGATCAAGGAGATTTTGGGGCCACAGAGGAATGTGATCAATGATGTATAGTGTGCCTAAGGAGAGTTACATGGAGAGATAAGTTTCTCTCATGTTTCCAGAGAGCAAATTGGTCAAGCAATGGCCATGACTCATCCACAAGGTTGACACTGACAAGGGATCTACAAAGTGCAGTACAGGCTTACAAGATAAACCCTGAGGGTACCTGACTGACCTTATCTGATACAAAAGTTACATTTCTTTTTATATAGGTCTTGCTTTAACTTGGTCTTAAACATCCAGCAAAAAAGTATATAAATGGAGGTATATAAAGTCACATTAATATACTGAGCTGTAATGGCTCAAGTCAACAACTTCTGTGGATAACCCGCTTCTATTGTAGAGTGCTGATCTGTGTTGGATTGTTTTATTTAAAAAAATATAGATATACATATAAAAATAGCTATCCATGTTTTGAAAATCTGTAACATATGTACTATTGTATGTTACCCTGGTTATGTTAGTTTTTGCTTCTATTTTTCACTCAAGTTAAAATACAAATAAATAAATTTAAAAAATAAAATAAAATAAAAAAGGGAAACAGAAAAAAATATTAGCAGAATAGTTGTTTAGCAGATGCTCTGGAAATAGGTAGTAATGGTATTAATTTATAAGTACAAAGTACTAGCACGTGTTATTTTAATTAAGAAACTTTGTAGATGGAGAAATTAAGGCACAATATACTTGATAATCTTCAAGATACATAACAAATTGCGGTCAGATCAAGCATTCGAATCCAGCTTTCCCGCTCTTAAATCCTAATTGGGGCTGGGGAAATAGCTCAGTGGAATAAGTGCTTGCCTGGCAAGCTCAAGGTTCTGAATTCAATCCCTAGTACCACAAAAAAAATCTTAAATCCTGATATTCAAAATGCTATTACTTTTTTATACTATACATCATATATGTAGCATAAAAATCTTTAAACATATTATGAGCCCAACATCCTAAGAATGCTAATAAAAGAGTAAACAGCAGTAAGTCCCTAATTTTGGGACATTCAAATTGCAAACTTTCACAGATACAAACAGACCTTGAATCAGGAACATTTCTAAATGCAAACAAATCATAGATGTAGCTCACATCTGCTGGAGACTGCCTAAGTATGCTGCCCTGTGCTCAGTGTACAGCGCAGCAGTGTACTGTAGTAGAGCACTCAGAGCCCAGGGCCTCAGGAGGCAAGAGGAAACGCAGTGGTGATGTGCAGGGGACTTCTAGGAAGCACAAAGCAATATACATTGTATATTTGTGTCAAAGCTGTGTAACACTCACACTGTCAGACCTAGGCAAGAGTCTGAGTATCCTTCTCCCAGAACGCACCACTTTTGAAAGTTGGAGACTTCCTGTCATACTGGACTAATTTGATTACTATTTGCCACCAAATTTCCCTTAAGAAGTAGTTTCAAGTAACTGGTTATAGTTTTTAAACTCTGCACAATAGGTTTCTGAATAGTGGTGTTGATGCCAATAGTTTATTAGAAACTGATCATCTCAAGGCTTTTTCATTGGTATTATTGTCTCCTAAGTATGTGGTTCAGAGAAACAGAAGGAACACGATCCCGGGTGTAAGAAAAATTTATTTCATTGTATCGTCTGTTCACGATGTAAAACAATGCATTTGTGCAGATAATTCCCAACTACTGAAACCTTAAGTTTCCCTTTAGGTTCCTAAATAATATAAATAAGGTGCTGGCCAGGCTTTATTAGATACTCAAGGTATTAAAGAAAAAAAATCCTGTAACATTGTGGAGCTCCTACTACGTATCATAACCAAACGCTTTACCTTTGCAAACTCACGTAATCCTGGCATACACACAAACACCATATACATCAAGTACAATCGTTAGTTCCATTTTTCAGGGGAGAAAACCGAGGTGCACGAAGATACGCAGCTTGCCCTAAGACACAGCAAACATCTCCAAGAGCTAAGATTCATTCTATACACAAACGTCTCTTGGAATTAAAGGTATTTTCAAGACGCTATTTTTGTCTTGTCTTGAAAGAGGTATTACAAGCTTTGTGCTGAACCTTGTAAGAAACGGAGCTAGGGACTATCGCTCAACGGTGGCTCAGTCTGGACCCCCGGGCACCCCGCTTCTCTCCTGGTTCTGTCCCTCTCTTCCTTAGGACAGCCAAGCCTTCCAGCCCTGCGCCTAAGGTTCAGAGCCGCGACACTCGCCAGGGTACTTCCGACAACCCGGAGCCGGCCCAGCGTCGCGCCGAAATGACGCCACCCGTGCGCCGCCGAGGGCCGCGGGGGCGGGGCCGCGGAGTTGGCCGACCGGGGGCGGGGCCGGGCGAGGGCCGAGCTCGGGGCCGACCGGCCATCGCTGCCTCCGTTGTCCGTTCGCCAGTCTCCGTGCCTGTCCTCTGAGCCGAACGCAGCGTTGGCGTCGGTGGCCTCGCCGTGAGGATCACCGCGGCTTCAGAGGCTCGGCCTCCAGCGCGGCCGTATGTCAGGCGCCGCCTCGGCTGTCTGAGTTGTGGGGCCTCGGCCGTGGCGCTGGGCGGCGGCGGCGGCGGCGGCGGCGGCGGCGGCGGCGGGGCCAGGCCGGGTCCGCTCATGGTGCCGCCACGACGCCAGCGCGCGGCAGGAAGGCCAGGTAGGCGGCGAGCGGGGGCCCAAGAGCGCCAGCACCGCCGCCCTCGCGGCGGCCGCGGAGCCGGGGCCGGCCGGGAGGTCTCGGGGCGTGGAGAGCGCAGGCGGCCGGAGCGGACGCCGCGGTGTGCCCCGCTCGCCGCAGAGGCGTCTCCGCCGCCCCCTGAGGAGGGAGGAGGATTCCCCGTAACGCCGTGGCCCGGCGCCCGTGAGCGCCGTGCGTGTCTAACTCAGTGGCTGTGGTCACGGGGTAGGTAGGTAGGTGGGTAGGTGGGTGGGGCAGCGAGAGCCCGCTTCCCCGGCCCCGGAGGGAGACCCGCAGCCCCAGGCCCGCGCGGCTCACCTGCGCCCGGGAGACGCTCTCCGCCGCGGACCCGGAGTGCAACGGACACCTTCGGCTCGGGCGCGGCCGTCCGTAGGGAGAGGCGGGGGGACTCCGTTCTTGTGGAATTCAGAGGCGCTGCTCTGGAGTACACTGGGGTTGCTAGATGGAGCGCATGTCGGGTAGCGCTTCACCCTGTCCCATGAACTTCGCGCAGTACGACTTGAGGTGCACAGTGGGGAAAGCGAAGGCCTGGAGAAGGATGTCGGCTGTGCTGAGCACGTTTTCGAAGTGATCTTTGGTTTGCTCTGTTTCAAGGTGAATTTTAAAAAGATGTAAAGAATCTCGATTTGTGACATTTTTATAAGCGTCATTTTGTGGTGGTTTTAGGTGGCCGGAGTTCTTCTTCACCTCCTTTTAGCCTGAGATCTGCCCGGTTTTCAGGCGTTGCTTTTGAAGATCTCAGAGAGGTCCTTAAAACAAGGTAAATTCTCTCCTACTACACATTAGCTGACAAATGTCAGGTGTTTCTCTATACTTCTTGTCTCATGTTTTGTATGGTTTTTTTTCTAAAAAGCGTCTGTAATGAGATCTGTGTTTTCTAAAAACAGAGTGCAAATGGTGTGTGTATTTATCATGAACCGAATGAATTCCCAGAGCAGTGGTTTCACTCAGCGCAGGCGAATGGCTCTTGGGATCGTTATTCTCCTGCTGGTTGATGTGATCTGGGTTGCTTCCTCCGAACTCACTTCGGTATGTACCTGTTCTCCAGGAGTGATATTATCACCTTCTAGTAATGGTATTAGTGTAACCCTATAGTATTTCTAGCAATGACTAGAAATCCTGACTGCAGTATTTTAAATATTGTTGAATTAGTGGTTTTCTTTCATGTTTACTGTCATTTGAAGTTAGCACTATAAAAATGCTTGTTTGTTTTTATGCAGTCATCCTGTATCTTGTAGGGAAGGTTAGAGATATCATATTTTCTTAATATTTGCAGATGAGTTTGGTTTTTTAGCTCCTACATTCAATTTCTCTGCAAATACTTTCTCCTCCTCCTCCTCCTTTTCCCCCTTCCCCCTCCTCTTCTTCCCCCCTTCTTCCTTCTCCTCCCATTCTCCTCCTCCCGCTCCCCCCCTTTTTTTGTGGTGAGCAATCATTCAGGATCCAAAACAATTTTCCACTATTTAGTAGAAAGTAAGAATACTTTTGAGCTAGGAGTTTGAACTAGCACAGTGGTAGAGATTGGTCTCTCATGAGAAAGGCCCTGGCTTCAGCCCTCAGCACTGTGCTGAAACAAGCAAGCAAAACCCTATTTTTGGAAAATAAATAGAAGTCATCAAAAAGTTTTCCTGTACGGGTCATTATTAATGCACATAATGTGTGTGTCTGTTAACAGAATGCGATTCTTCAATTAAATGTCTTCGATGACCCATTGACAGCATTATAATATTTTGAGTTCACAAGTTAATTTTTCTTTCTACTTGTGCAGTTAATTCTGTTTGATTAATAATTCCTACAGAAAAGAATTAGTTACATTTCAACTCACTTGTGGAAATCTTAACAAAACAAGCAAATGCAGGCTACCATTTACAAATGAATTTAAATGTCAGAGACAGTTTGATAGTATAGTTCCTAACATCATAGCTAAGTAAAACATACTTATGAATAAGAAATTTTTTATCCTTTCTGGAATTAGGTTTTGTAGTACAACAGGTCATTTGTTTTTCATTTTAAAACTCCAGTAATCTAGATTAACATTCTGTAGTTTTACGTCAAAGAAATCTTAATATTGACAGAGAACTAAGCTTGGAAATTTCATAGTTTTAAATAAATTGTTTTACTTGTCAGATAAGAAAATTTAGACAAAGATCCCTTTAATTAATTGTATTTTAGCAACGGTCCCTTTAATTAATTGTATTTTAGTGAAATAGAACAGCTTATTTGTGTTAATCATTCCACAATGTATAGCATGAATCAAAATGCCATATGGTACATAGCAAATATATTTAGTTTTGTCAGTTGTATCTGAGTAAATCTAGAGGAGGCTGTATAACATCTTTTATCCGAGAGCTTGTTTAAAGTTTTAATACTTCAACCAGATCAGCTCATTGGTTTGCTAGAAGTATGCCATTTTTCCTCTTTAAGATACATCACACATTCTTGATTTTGCTGTTGTATCCTTGTTATTTAACTTGTTCTTTTATTTCCTGTAAAATGACAAATAGGTGTAAAGTCTTAAATTGAGCTTTTTAGGAATGAGAAGGTAACACCAGGTACGGTGTTACAGTGTGGATCACATAATGGCTACAAGTCTTATTTTTGGTGATGCCAGCTTAAACACTTAGGTAATAGGTGAATGTCCATATGATTATTGCCTTGATAAGGGTTGCAAAAACGGTTATTGTTCTAAAGATCACTCTTTCTATTAGCTAGAATCCTTTAAGGAGAATTTTTCCACAACCACTATTCAGTTACTCTGTAACACCCTTCCTATATACAAGTTGGGCATATCTTGATTTTTTTTTTTAATCTTTTTTGTCCATTTTAGACAAGAATTACCTAGCAACTTCCACAGTGACTATTATAAATTCATTAATATTTATATTTTATATGTTTTCTTTTAAAGCTTAAATTGTCTTATCTTTGATTACTGAAAGTCCCTTCAGGTTGAGTTTGGGGTCCTTTTAATATGACTCCAATAATCTTTAATATTTTCTTTGTTTTCTGGCACAAGATGCTTTAGGCTTATCATGTACATTTCTCTTTCTTCTTTCTTGTATTTGGTACAGGGTCTCTGTGCAGGTCAGACTCCTAATGATCCTCCTGTTTTCAGCCTCCCTAGTGCTGGGATTACAGGCATACACCACCACTCCCTGTCTCAGTAGCCTGCTCATCATGCCCAGGGCTGCAGCATGCAGTAACCTGGATCGAACCCTGGTTCTTGCACTTGCCTAAGCAGGTGCTTAGTCCGCTTAACTATCTTGCCAGTCCTCTCCCTCCGTCTCCTTTTCTTTCTTTCGGACAGAGTTTTACTATATTGTTGGCCTTAAGCCCAGACTGGCCTCAAACTCATGGATCCTCCTGCTTCAGTCTCCCAAGTGCTGGGATTACAGGCGTGTACCACCATACGCATCTTGTGTACATTTCTTTACTCATACTTGGATTTGACTGTTGCCTCTAGGACTGTGGTTTCTGTTAGTACAACATGGTACAGTCTGTCACCTGGAACCTAGAATTGACTTCTTCCTAGTTTGTCAAGTTTTTTAGGGCTTTTCAGTGTGCCCTTTTCAATGTTGTTTTTTTTTTTTCAATTGTAGACAAAAATACTAACTTTATATTGATATTTCCAATTTATATGAAGATTGTAGATTCTTCTAGAACTTCCTAAAACATTAAGCTTCATATAATTTTCTTCATACGCCATTCTGTCTTACTGCTTTGTTTGATGTTATTTCCAGTTTTGGGGCTGACTCTTTTTCAGCCCTGCCTACAAAACTCAGAATAGCTTCTCAGAAAACTTCCTTCACCTTTCTGAGCCCGTCATGATATTTACCACATCATGCTGTATTTTCTTCATTTTTTGTTCTCCTATTTGCTTGTAAGCTCCTCAAGGGTAGGAAAGCTGTTCTTATTTTTCTTTAGTCCGTAGTACAGGTTTGTTGCATGATAGGTTTTCAGTAGCTAGCTATAGAGCCAAACTTTTTAAAATGTTGTTGCAGCTATGTTTGGCAAAAGGAACCTTTTTTTTTTTTTTTTTTTTAATGGGATTGAGGATTGAACTCAGGACTCTGCACTTGCCAGGCAAGCACTTATTCTACTGAGCCATTTCCCCAGCCCCTAAAAGGAACGTTTATATGCAAGGTAAATACAGTATCAGAAGTGAATCTAAAGTATTTTTATTATCCCTTTTGACCTTCCCTATACAAAAAAAAAAATCTTTTAAAAATTAAAAATCATATAAAGGCTTTTTTTCTTAGAGCTGTATGGTAAGTTTTAAAGTCCTCTCAAAGTTCTCTGTGTAACTTTTTCCTCTACAGTATGTTTTTACGCAATACAACAAACCATTTTTCAGCACCTTTGCAAAGACATCTATGTTTGTTCTGTACCTTTTGGGCTTTATTATTTGGAAGCCATGGAGGCAGCAGTGCACAAGAAGATTTCGAGGAAAGCATACTGCTTTTGTAAGTTTTTAATTTTGTTTGTTGGGGAGGGTATACATTTTCAAAGTTTAAGGTGTGTTAATTTCTTTACATGAAAGTTGCTTTAAGTGAATAATGATAGAATACAAGAAAAACTTATTTTTGTCCAAAATAGTAAATGTATTCTAATTGACTTGATATCAGAATATCTTTCAGAAGGAAAGTATGGTGTCACTTTCCTTCTCCCTTACTGCATATCTTACTCGGGTCCTTGACTGCATATCTTTTGAGTTGTTGTTGAAGTAGCCCTAGTCAGCTAATATAAAAAGAAAGGAAACAGGGACAAGAGTATCTGGAATCTTAGGTAATTACAGGCTGGATAAAGATCATCTAGTAGTTATAAAGTTTATTGTAGAAACAGCATAATTCATTTTTGTATATTAAAATTAAAACTATATTTCAGGACATGTTTCCGAGATTTGAACAGTCAGATTGTATTCTTTCATTAATCTAATATAACATGCTTATTCAGAGTCTGAGAATATATTCATTAGGTAAGACAGGAAATTATGCTATCCCTCCCCCCCAGAAAAAGTACAGATAACAACAAAAGACTAATAGAAACAAAAAGATGCTGGGATTATTGTGATATATGTAAATGGTAGTGATAGTTTATGTAGTGGTAAATCTTCCTTTTAGAATTAGAAATTTAAAAAAATCTTTTATGTATTTGGTACAGGGTCTCACTACACAGGTAAAATTGTGTTGGTAATAAATGTTCATTGTTGAAGGTAAATTATGGTAACGAGTAAGAATTTATAATCCCACAATTCTAAGACCAATGTAAATTTTGATACTATCAGTAGCTTCACACTTGAGTGTCTGTATTAAAAATTACATATAGCAGAAATAGGCCCAGGCTTTATCATTTGCTAAGATGATTCTGTGTTTCATTCAATGTGTCATGATATTTTTCCAAACAAAATTATTGTATTTTCTTTAACCCGCGACGGATTGTTTTTGCTTTTTTTCTGATGTAAATAAATATGGATTTCTTTATACTGTATTAATCTACAGTTGTTGACTTCAAGTTTTTAAAAGTACAAGCTGCATGAGTAATATTTTTAAAGCTCTTCTTACTGCCAAATTACAGTCAGTAATGCTTGTGCCAATTCATGTCTCAGCAGTGTATGAGGTTTAATCCTTTAATATCTTTAATTTGCATATTTCATGTTGCTTTTCCCCTGTTTGTTGGGAGAATTTGTATGTTGCCTGTGTAGTTTTCTACTTCTGATTCTTGTTTTGTTTTGTTGGAACCGGGAATTGAACTCAGGCCCTTGTGCTTGCCAGGGAAGCGCTTTTCCACTGAGCCATCTCCCTGGCCCTCTGATTCTTTTTAAGAAGTGATTTATAATGGTTCTGTCAGAAGATGGACTTTTTGTGTTTGAGTCTTGTTGCCAGTAGTGTGATTGTGGGCAAAATATTTACGCTACTTGAGATTTAATCCTGATATGAGTTTTAGTCTCTCCTGCTTTGATAAAATGTCTCAGTCTCAATTTCCTCATTAATAAAGATAAAATGTTAATACCTAGTCTACATGGTTGAATACCTGCCATTAGCTACTATTGTTTTGATTAATCAACTCTTACAGGATTATTCTGGAACTTTGGCTCTGTTTGAGTGGTGTCTGACTACTCTTATGCCATACATTTAATTGAATACTGTGTTTTATTATCTATGTTTAGTTTGCAGATGCTGAAAGCTACTTCGCTGCTTGCACAACAGATACAACTATGACTAGTTCTTTGGTACGTGTTTTTTTTCTTGTTCAGCCATGGCAGGAAGAACTCAGTTCTTATGGCTCCTTAGCTATATTAGGAGATATAACTCAATATTGGTTGTTCTCTATGAGAATTACAGTGGTACTTTTCTTCCTTAAAGAGAGCTGGAACCTGGAGGTAAGCAATTCATCTATCTTGGAAGAGAAAGAAGAGAGGTAAACTAGTTAAGATTAAAAACCAATAAAACAATCTTCTTCCCTCCCTCTTTTTTTTTCTTTTCTTTTAAACATTCTTTCCAATTCCATGGTCTTTGACAATTAGGAAACATTTTTATCTGCCATTGAGAATATATACACAAACTGTTCATTCATATTTTAGAGCAACTAATACATGTGAAACACTCTAGGCTGTGGAAATAAAGTTCACAAGGGTGTGATCAAAATATACAATGGATATATAAAGAACTTTATTACAGCAAAAGATACATTGCTGTTCTTCCCCTCAGAATACTTCCTCTATTTGAGCAGACTTACCCCATTTTTCTTGCTGCTTTCTGGCCTTGACCTCGTGGTTATCCTCCTGGCTCAGCCTCCTAGCACTGAGGTTACAGGCCTGTGCCACCACACCTGGCTGTTCTTGTAACTTTCTGAAGTAGTTCTGGAACTCCTCTTCCATGTTTTTGCAAAGTGTGATAAAAAAAAATACAGTGGATTTTGTTGACAGGTGCCATCCAATGGTAAAGGAGGCTCATAAAAACATTGTGGTATATTCTCACCCGCTTTATTCACCACACCTGGCACTGTTTGACTTTTGGCTCTTCCTCAAAATTAAAATTACAATGAGAGGTAAACATTTTTGTTTTAATTTTTTTAAGAGGTAAACATTTTGAATTAATTCAAGTCATTAAAGGAGTCATGACAGCACAAAGAAAGACACAAAGCATGACTTCCACAACTGCTTCATAAAGTGGCAAGAACACTGGGTTAAGTGTATTCAGAGTGAGAGGGTTTATGGCAGTGTGTCTTTTACTATAGTAATTTTTTTTTTTACTATAGTAATTTTTTAAAAACTTTAAACATTCATTTTTGATGACAGCTGTATGTTCAAGAGTATATGTTTGAGGAAAAGCAGAGAGGGAAGAGGTGAAGGAGTGAAATAATTAGCATACTTATTGTAAGTATTTATAATCTAGTTGGAGACACTAAAGTCCATTCTTTTGAGACCATTTTTATGGCATCTCTTTAAGATATATTGTTGATAGTACTTTTCTTTCCAATGTGGCATTGTGAGAAAAGTTAAGTCACTCTAATGTACTAGTTGTGAAGCATGGGCTTGATGGCCTTATTGGAAGTGCAATTTTGATTATTGACTTATTAGGACTGCTGTGTGCCAAGTAGGATACTAGGTACTAGGAAGACTTTCATGAAGCTTAGTGAAAATGCCATGTCTTTTGTTGAATCTTAAGCATTGACAAGGTAGTATCAGTGGTCTCAGTGCAGAAGGCACAGTTGAGTTGGCAGTCTGCTTTCCTGAGTACTTTTGTCTCTAAGATGTCAGATTGCTTTGTGCCAAATGTTATAATGAGAAGTTTGATGTAATGTAAAGGTTGTCCTTTCTCAGACCCTATTGTCTTTTTACAGAATGTTTTTTATTCAAGTACCAGAAATTAAAATAGCAATCAAAAGATACGCAAAGTTCTTAACTTTTAAGATATAGCCTAGTTGAGGAATTGTACTTTAAATAAAGAACATGTGGAGAATATTTGTAAAAGTTAATGAGGCATTTAATATAACTTAAAATTTGGTTAGGGCTGGCCAGATAGCTCAGCAGTCTAAAGCACTTGCTTAGACAGAGCTCAATGGCCAAGGTTTGATCCCAGTGTGCTGTGCTGGCCCCACCCCTGGGGTGCATGAGACAACTGAGATTGAGACTGGGCATGGTGGGGTGTGTTTGTAATACCAGCGTTTGAGAGGCTGAAAACAGAATCATTATAAGCCCAATCTATATAGTGAGACCCTATAGATGCTATAGGCCCTGTACCAAATACATTAAAAAAAAAAAAAAAGAAAAAATATGGTTAGACAATCTAGCTTTAATTCTGTTGTTCACTTCTTGGTTATTTTATATCTCTGCTTCTAAAGCATTTCCTTTAAAATATCTACTTTATGAAGTTATTTTGACATCTAATGAGAAATGCATGTTTAACTGTTCTGGACCAGTATGTGGTACCAGTAAATATTCTTTTGTTGTCTACTAACCATGTAAAAGTTTTCCACATTTTTTTGTTTTTTTTGTTGAAACTTATGTAATCACACACACACACATATATTTTTTTTTTCTCATTGACTGCCTCATCTGCAGAACCTATAACACTGCATGACAAGTAGGAACTCAGTGTGTTGTTTGTTTTGGGGAAGGCAAAGAGTATCTTTTGTGTTGCCCAGTGTGTGGCACTGAGCTCTTGGGCTTAAATGATCCTCCTGCTGCAATCTCCTGAGTAGCTGGGTCTATAGGCTTGTGCCACCATGTTTAGCGCTCAGTACTTACTTTCTAAAAGAATGCATGAAAAGGGGGCCGGGAGATGGCTCAGTGGAATAAGTGCTTACCTGGCAAGCACAAGGGCCTGAATTCAATCCCCAGTTCCACCAAAAACAAAACAAACAAACAAAAAAACCAAAAACTGCATGAAAAGGGTTGGAAAGTAATGTTAGCTGAGAGGTCTGTTTGTGTGATATTTGAGTATTAATTGTCACAATGTGCTAAAGTTCTAGACACTGATTCTTGTCACTGTACCTACGTGGATCAGTTGAACTTCCTTCTTAAGATTTTAACCTAAGCAGGGCGTGGTGGCGCATGCCTGTAATCCCAGCACTCTGGAGGCTGAGGCAGGAGGATTGTTGTGAGTTCAAGACCAGCCTGAGCTACAAAATGAGCTTAAGGCCAGCCTGAACTGCATAGTGAGACCCTGTCTCAAAAAGACAAAAAAAAAAGATTTTAACCTATATTTTAGGAAAGTTATGCTGTATAAAAATGATGGAGAATAGCTATGTTTTGGATGGTATGTGTATCTACATGCTGTCCATTTAAATTTTAGTATGTCAGCTTTTATTTGAGCTGCTTATATTTGTTCCTATTGTGTTTCAGAGCGAACCACTGTATGTTCCTGTGAAATTTCATGACCTCCCAACTGAAAAACCTGAGAGCACAAACACTGATACTGAAAAAAGTGAGTAGTTTCAAGACTGAGAAGCGGATGGAAATTTTAGCTCCTTCAGGCATCCTCAAACTTACTGATTTTGTGGGTTGTCTACCATCACCTGCTACTTATGTTTCACATGGATTGAGTCTGAATGGTTCTTTTTTATCACTTCAACTAGAAGTAATACTAGAATCTGTGGTTTCATTGTGCATGTATGTGTGTGTGATTGCAGTACTGGTGAATGAACTCAGGATCTTTGCATTAAGCTGTGTCCCAGCCCCCTTTTTAAATTTATTTTGAGACAGTCTTGCTATGTTACTGAGTTGTCCTCCTGCCTCAGCCTCCCAGATTTCTGGGATTATAGATATTCACTACCACACCTGGCCTTTTTTTTTTTCTAAATGAATGCTATTCTGTTGAACATGCACTCAAAGACCCCACTATCAAGTGATAGTAGTTTGCAATATCTGTCAGATGGATGCCAGCTTCACTGTAAGGCATTTACCTATAATCTCCTTTACAAACACTGAGCCAAAAGAGGAATGCAGTGCATGCTTTGCCAGGGAGATGATTGGATATCTTTGAATAAAAATCCAAATATAAAAAATTAGCACTAAAGCTTCTACTTCAGTGCTAATTTGATCAATGTATTCCTCTGCAAATCCAAAAAGAATCCTTGGGGATTATTACATCATTTTGGAAAAAGAAAAAAAAATATATGGTTATAATAAAAATAGTTTAAAAGGTCATATATTTGGGTCATGCTCTCAGTTGTGACTTCTGTGTTCTTTTCAATGTGTAAATGCTAAAATAATAATCATATGGAATCCTGAGCCAAGCAGGAGTTTATACACAGGTTTACAAAAGTTTTGTTTGAATGTTGATCTCATTTCTGACTTACCTGTATACCATCTTTATAGATGAAATTGTTTTTCAGTTAATTATTTTGAGCAAGTCAAGCTGCTCAAGATAATAGTGTAAATTGGTTTTCTTTCGAGTATTTTACTCTGATAAAAAATGATTTAAAAAAATCCATTTGTGACTAAATTAAAATTTGTACTTTAGTTATATGAAAAGGTACATGTGATGATTTTGTCCTATGCTTTTCTTTTCAGCTCCCAAAAAGTCTCGAGTAAGGTTTAGTAATGTCATGGAGATTCGACAGCTTCCATCAAGCCATGCATTAGAAGCAAAGCTGTCTCGCATGTCCTATCCTACTGTAAAAGACCAAGAGTCCATATTGAAAACTGTGGGGAAACTGACTGCCACTCAAGTAGCAAAAATTAGCTTTTTTTTTTGCTTTGTGGTAGGTCTTTTTTGACTTAAAATTTTAAATACTATATAGATATTTATATCAATAATTTAATATTGAAGTGTAGGATGAGCATGACATCAGGCTGCCCTGTGGCATCATTTGGGAGAGTATAAAAGTTAACAAATGTTTGTCTGCCTTAAAGATTTAGAAGTCAGTAAGTCCTGTGACTTGTATTCATATGCACACATACATACACATACAATTTAGAAATTCTTCAGAATTTGAAGAATTACCTCAGTATCAGAATAATGAATTATACTGTGGTTTATACAAATGCTGATAAATATTCAGACAACAGTTTATTGTATTCATTTATTTCTTTAGATCAATGTTTTTATATTAAAGTTTTATAAATATGTTTATTAGCAAGTACTCAGTGATTGTTTTTATAGAATTTCTTGTAGAACAATTTATAGGATCTCATACAAACTGAAAACTGTACCTAAGATTTCAAGGAGAGTAGTGGTACAATAAGTGTCTTTATTTTAGTCTAGTAGAGTCAGAGACTTGCCCGAGTTTGAGAACTCTGAAAATGAATTTCAGGGCTACTTCATGTATATATTTTATTGGAAGAAGCCTAGTACAAGATTGTTTAATATGAGCCTTTAAGATTCTTACTTTATCTCAAGCTCCTTAAACCAGTGTAGTATGCAAATGTCAGTATTATGGGCCTGAATTAGAAGGTGTTTTGCTTCATAATT
>PVKA01042794.1:0-17171 GCA_004027165.1 Ctenomys sociabilis | reverse complement strand
TTTAATGTATTTGATATAAGATCTTACTATACAGCTCAGATTCATAGTGATCTCCAGATTCAGTCTCCTGCGCACTGGGATTACAGGCATGTGCCAGAATGCCTGGTCTCGGTGGCTAGCTCAACATGTCCAGGGGGGGGGGAGGGCAGGGCATGTGTACCAGTGATCAAATCTGGGTCCTTATGATTGTGTAGGCAGGTGCTTAAACCAATGAGCTATCTCTCCAGCCCTAAAGCATGTATTTTAAATTAGGAAGTAAGGCAAAGATGTCCACTGTCACCACTCATATTCAGTACAGTTCTTGGAACATTAGCCAGAGCAATTAGACAAGAGAGAAACAAATAATAATTGGAAAGGAAAAAATAAAATTATCATTATTTGCAAATGACATACTCTACATAAAAGATGCCCAAACACCACCAAGATACCTGTAGATTTAATGATCAAATCCAGTAGTGGAGCAGGATACAAAGAACTAAAAAATCAATGGTATTTATTTATTTATTTTTGTGTGTGTTTTAAATTTTTTTTATTCATTTTAGTGAAAAAGAAATAGCAATGAGACAAATTCAAACAGGTTAGTAGGGAAGTTATAAATATTAATATATTACATATTGTTGTATTTGTAATAGTTATTCACAGTACAAGATACAGACATGGTCTCTTGTCTAAATATTAGTACAAATCTTTCCTCTCATTGAACTAAGAGAAAGTAGCTGTATTATCTGTCCTAACTATTTTGTATATGCATATTTTTCAACTACAAAATGCTCTTTTATTTATATCCCCCTTTTTGTTTTATTTTGTCAGAGATGGGTGTTCACAAATGATGAACACACCTAAAGAGAAATTAGGGAAACCACACCTTTTCACAAATACATATTAGTCAAATACAGTTAGAGAAGCTGTATTTGGAGAAGTTTTAAAGGACCTTTTCATACTTGATACCAGTTCAAATATTGTAGGAACTTGAATTCAACACAATATCCTAATATAGTGCAATAATCCACAATGGTTGTGGGTTATTAGGAGAACTGGCAATTGTCAGAAGTTGTTGACTTGAGCCTTTTACAGCTCAGCATATTAAAATGGCATTACTTTTTATACCTCATAGTTATACTTTTCTGATGCATGGTTAAGAGCAAATTAAAGCAAGACCTATATAACAAAAAAAATGTAGCTTTTGACTTTAACAAGGTCAGTCAAATCCCCTCACGATTTACCCTGAAACGAGGTAGAGAAGCTTGTAGATCTTTTGTCAGTGTGAGACATCTGGATGAGTCATGGCCATTGCTTGACTAATTTGCTCTCTGTGAAAGTCTGAGAGAATTCTTTTCTCTCTAGGTGACTCTCCTTAGACACACTATACATCGTCAGTCACTTTCTGCTGTAGCCCTGTAATCTCCTTGAACAGAAAATCTGGGACACCAATGAGTTGCAGGATGTCACAGCACAGGTTCTCTTATGTTCTAAGTCCTCAAAGACCTTGAAGGACTAGGGCCAAAATATTGGCTATACTTATATCTCCTCATTTTTTTCTAATTTTTGGTCTGCAAACTTTAGTTTTTAACCATCCAGAAGCGAAGCTTAATGATATTATTACCCTGTAACACAAGCAGTTGAGCTTAACATCACTGTCTGTCTGAATATCAAATGCCTTAGGCATAACAGGGAACTGATATTTTCCAACAACCATGGATATTCTTAACTTTAAATCCCTATAAAGTATTAAACAGCAATTACACATTTTTACACAGAAATTTAGAAACCAAACTATATATAACATTGTATCAGGACAATCCTATGACACTTTTTTTTTTCTTGTCTCAGATTTTTTCTTTTATTATCTTTTTTTATAGATATTTACTTTAAAGAAAGTGTAGCAGTAATTGACATGACGTTAGAAGCATTACACATTTGGAAGATCAAAATGATAGGTATTTGAGGCATGGCTTTAGTATTACACATTGATATACTCAGTGTAGTTACTTAGTTCACAGATATCAGCATATAGAGTTCATCAGGGTGATAATTCTACTCATTAACTGCTATTTTCAAAAACCTGATGGAGATTCTTAAGACCATTGCCTTAACCATCTTGTTTATATATATGTATGGTTTTGCCCCTGACATATTTCCTAACTTTTCTTCTTTCTATGTTTTCGTTGTTTAAGCCTAAAGTTCTCACTTTCCATTTAACTGTGTTATACCTTTCAATTTTTATTTCTTCTTTTGAGTTCTTACGCTAGGGTCAATAGTATTTCTATTGATGAATGCACCTAGACATATGATGAATGCACCTAGACAGAAATTAGGGAAATCACACCTTTTAAAATGCAATCCAAACAAATGAAACATTGAAGAATAAATCTCACTAAGAAAGTAAGAATCATGCAGTGCAAATTAGAGAATTTTGAGAAAAGAGGTCAAAGGGGATTTCACAAAATGGAAAGATATTCCTTGCTCCTGGTTAGGAAGAACTAACATTGTGAAAATGGCCATATTCTCAAAATTGTTATGCAGATTCAAAGCAATCTTTCACTTCCTTTGAAGGCCCATTCCTTTGTATATTTTCTCAGTGTTAACTCACATATGCAGGTAAGAACTTATTCATACTTCAAATCATAATATGATTATGATTTTCCCTTTCAGAATGAATAGTGCAAAAGCCTGTTAAATAGGTCAAACACTGTAATTTTTAAATTATGTACCTTGTGGTAAATCAACATTAAAAGAAACATTTTTCCTTAAAGAGAAAGCAATCCCAATTATTATATCTCATAGGTATTCAGAAAATATTCCTAAAATTCATTTGGAACCAGAAGAGTCTCAGAATCTCAAAAACAATCCTGGGCAATAAAGACAAGGAAGGAGGCATCACAATTTCTAACTTGAAATTATACTACAAAGCTACTATGATAAAATCAGCATGGTACTGGCAAAAAACAGACAGGAGCATCAATGGAACAGATTAGAAGATTCAGACACAACTACAACACACAGAGTCACAATATCTTTGATAAAGGGCCAAATACATTCACTAGAAGAAAGATATCTTCTTTAATAAGTGGTTATGGAAAAACTGAATTTTTGACCCACATCTGTCACCACCCACTAAGCTACAATCAAAACAGATCAAAGATTTAAATATTAGAACAGAAACACTAAATCTTCTGGAAGAAGAAGTACATAGAAATCTTAAAGACATAGGGGTAGGGAGAGAGTTCGTTAATAAAAACCAAACTTAAGAGGAAATACTTCAAAGAATCAACAACTATGTTCTCATCATTTTGAAAAGTTTCTGTACTTCTGAAGAAACCTTTAATTCAGTAAACAGAAAGTCCACAAACTTGGAAAATATTATATCAGACTGTCCATCTTACAAAGACTTTCTAAGTAGTTCATGTAAAAAAATTAAAAAATCAGGCCCCCAAATTCAAAGACCTATTCTAAAAATGGGTAGCTGAGATGAATATATACTTCTCAGATGAAAAGACACAAATCACAAATAAGTACATGAAAGAAATGTTGAGTGTCATTTTAGAAATGCAAATTAAAACAACACTGAGATTCTATCTCACCCCAGAAAGAATGGCTACCATCAACAAGTCAGCCAATAACAAATGCTGGATGGGCTGTGTGGGCAAAGGAGCTCTTCCCCACTATTCATGGGAGTGCAGACTAGTATAACCACTATGGAAATCAGTGTAGAGATTCATAAAAAGGCTAGGTTTATGAAAACTATTCAACTCAGTTATTCCCTTCCAGGATATTTTTCCAGAGGAAGTGAAAACATCATACCATATTTATAACAGTATGATTTGTCATAGTTAAATCTTGGGAACAATCCAAATGTCCATTAACTGAGGGATGGATAAAGTAGAGATGGAATTTTTACACAGTGGACTATTGGTTAGTACAAATGACAAATTTTAGGTTTTTATTGGCAAATGGATGCAACCAGAGACCACATTATTAAGAGAAATAAATAAAACCTACATGTACAAACATCATATTGTCTTGCTAGTGTAAGAACCTGAAAGAGCTTTCCTGACAAGCACAAGGGCCTGAGTTCAATCTGCATTTCCCCCCCAAAAAAGCTGAAAGAGTAAATAAAATCTTAAAGGTACAGTGGATAGTGTACAAAGGGAAAGAATCTGTTCAAAGCAAAAGAAATACTAAGATGACAAGAAAGGGAGAGGAAAGGAGTAGGAGAATATATATATATATATATATATATATATATATATATATATATATATATATATATATATATATACATACATACATACATACAGGATGGCTTGGATAATTTTATTGCTCATTTCTACTCATCTATGGAAAGGAGCAAGTAATGCTCCAAATTTTTTTCTTCTAAATTTCTTACCACTTCTCCCCCTCAATTTTGGATGCACACATCTGGTGAGCTAAACAACTACTTTGAAATCGACACTACTTAATACAACAAATATTGTTAAATTTGCATTATTTTATTTGGTGAAATACTGTATCATTTTTAATGATATTTATTATCATTTTTCATATTCTTTTTAGCAAATAAATAGAGACTTTATAACCTAATGTTGTAACATAGATTTGTCATATTTGGAGACAACAATATAAAAGAGAACAGTAGGAATTATAAATAGTAAGTAAAGACGTATCAAAGATGAATGCATAACCATGGAAAATGAAATACCTTGGAATTCACTTAACCAAGGAAGTCAAATATCTTTTCACGGAAAATTACAGCACCCTAAGAAAAGAGATCATATAGGATTTCAGAAATTGGAAAGATATTCCCTGCTCCTGGATAGGAAGAACCAACATCGAGAAGATGGCAGTACTCCCAAAATTGTTGTACAGATTTAATGCAATTCCTATCAAACTGCAGCCAACATACCTTCCAGACCTAGAGAAATCATTCCTAAAATTTATTTGGAAGCACAAAAGACCTAGAATAGCAAAGGCAATCCCGGTCAGCAAAGACAAGTCAGGAAGCATCACAATTCCTGACTTGAAATTATACTACAAAGCCACTGTGATAAAATCAACATGATATTGGCAACAAAATAGACCTGAGGATCAGTGGAATACATTAGAAGATGCAGAGGCCTCTATGAACACACTCAGCCATTTGATCTTTGACAAAAGGGCCAAACAAATTTACTGGAAGAAAGATAGCCTCTTTAAGAAATGGTGCTGGAAAACTTGGCTTTCTATATGCTGAAATCTAAAACTCGACCCAGCTCTATCACCATGTAGTAAGCTAAAGTCAAAATGGCTTAAAGATTAAACATTAAAACAGAAACACTCAATCTCCTATAAGAGAAAGTAGGAGGAACTCTTGAAGACATAGGGGTAGGTAAAGAGTTCATGAACGAACATATATTCGCACGGGAAACACTTGAAAGAATCACCAACTGGGATCAACAGTTCTTGAGGAGTTTCTGCACGTCAAAAGAAATTGTCAACAAAGTGAAAAGACAACCCAAAAATTTAAAAAAAAATCCTAACTAATAAGCAATCAGACAAAGGTCTGCTGTCTAGAATATACAAAGAACTAAGGTATATTAGGGCCCTCAGATTTAAAGACCCAATCCAGAAACTGGCATCTGAGATTAATACACACTTCTCAGAGGACGAAACTAAAGAAGTGAGTAAATATATGTAAAAATGCTCCACATCTCTAGGCATCCATGAAATGCAAGTTAAAACAATAATGAGATACCATCTCATTCCAGAAAGAATGGCTGTCATAAGGAAATCAATCCACAACAAATGTTGGAGAGGTTGTGGGGAAAAGGGAACACTTCTCCACTGCTGGTGGGAATGTAGACTGGTGCAACCATTGTGGAGATCCGCGTTGAGACTCCATACAAAACTAGGACTGGAAATCCCATTCAAGCCGGCTATCGCCCTACTGGGAATTTTCTCAGAGGAACTGAAAACATCATATCATAGTGATATATGTGTACCTATGTTTATAGCAGTACAATTTGTGATAGCCAAATCTTGGACATAACCAAGATGCCTGTCACATGAGGAAAGGTTGAAAAAGATGTGGTATTTTTACACAATGGAGTATTAACTCAGCTGTAAAGAATAAAAAACTTGAAGCCTTCATATCTAAGTGGAGGCCATTTGAAGATATACTTATAAGCAAAATAAACCAGACACACATGTGCAAATATCGTATAGTCTCCCTACTATAATTCAAAAAAGAAGAATTGCAAATAGAAATGTAATTGCAAATAGAACTGCAATTAAATGGAAAGCGAGAACTTGAGGATTGGTCAATGAGGACAAGGCAAGGAGAAACGCTGAGAAACATGACAGGGGCAATTCACTTATACACACTAGATGGGTAAGACGATGATCCTGAGAAACATCAGGAGATTTTTGAAACTAGCAGTTAATTGGTAGGATTCTCACCCTGACTAACTATATATGCTGATACCTGTGAACCAAGGAACTGCACTGAATTTACCAAAGTGTAATAGGAGGGTCACAATCCAAATGCCTGCCATTATTGTCTTCTAATATGTACTTCTTGTCATGACGTACCAACTATTACTACACTGCCCTTTTTAAAAGGGTAGTAAATGAAAAATAAGATGGAAAAATGTCACCAGACAGTCATGCTACAATGCTACTATGCTGTATATGGATGGATTTCTTAATACCTATGTAAATATATTTAAGTGTTCATTCCTATATTTAAAAATTTTTTTCTTCTTCATGTTCAGTATGGACTTAGAGTTTAGTATCTCAATACTTGATGGAAAATACATGTTCCATGTTATGCCTCTGATGTCTGATATTTAGACTAATAGTGTGAGTAAACTGAACTGCATATGTTGCAGGGTATTAATAAATTTCTCTTCTGGAGGGTTTACAACCTAACTTTGCAAATAAGAAATTGGAGAAAAAGAAAGGCTGCAAGGTCAGCCAAAATTTTTGTCCTAGCCTTTCAAGGTCAGTGAAAACTCAGGACATAGGAGAATTTGTAATGTAACATCATGTAACTCAGTACTGCCCCAAATTTTCTGATCAAGGAGATTATGGGGCCACAGAGAAATGTGATTGATGATGTATAGTGTGCCTAAGGAGAATCACATGGAGAGAAAACTTTCTCTCAGGCTTCCACAGATAACAAACTGGTCAAGCAATGGCTGTGACTCATCCACATGGCTGACACTGACAAGGGATCTACAAAGTATGGTACAGCGTTACAGGAAAAACCCCGAGGGTACCTGACTGATCTTATCTGATACAAAAGTTACATTTTTTGTTATATAGGCCTTGCTTTAAGGTCTTAACCATCCAGCAGAAAAGTATAACAATGGAGGTATATAAAATCATAGCAATATAATGAGCTTGAATGGCTGAAGTCAACAACTTCCGTGGATAACCCACTTCTATTGTGGACTGCTGACATATATATATATATATATATATATATATATATATATATATATATATATATATATATATATATATTTAGCCATGCATGTTTTGAAAACCTGTCACATATGTGTCCTTGTATGTTACCCTGTTTATGTCATTTGTTTTCTTTGTTTTTGCTTCTATTTTTCACTCTTCAAGTTAAAATACAAATAAATAAATTTTATTTTTTTATTTTTTTAAAAATAAATTTAAAAAAAATAGAAGAACCCATCAGAATAACAGCAGACTTCATTTCACAAACTTTGAAGGCAAGAAGAGCAGAGTACTTCAAGTCCTCTATGAAAACAAATTCCAGCCCAGACTATTATACTTTGCAAAACTCTTGTTCAAGTTTGGTGGAGAAGTGAAATGATTCCATGTCAAAGAACAATTAAAGAATTTCATGATGACAAAGCAATCCTACACAAACTGCTAAAAGATGTTCTCTGGAGGGATGAAAATGATCAGAAATCCATGAATAAGAATACAAGGAACCCACTAAATAGGGCAAACAATTAAACAGGACAAAAAGGAGTAAACAATAGCAGGTAAAAATCATGTCAATCATAAGTCAATTCATCTCGATTATAACCATCCATATAAATGGACTCAAATTACCAATTAAAAGAAATGGACTGGCACAGGGGATTAAGAAAGAAAATCTAACAATATACTGAATGCAAGAAACACACCTAACTCATAAAGAAGTTCATAGGCTGAAAGTCAAAGGATAGAAAACAATATTACATGCCACAACACTTTAGGAAAAATTAGAGGGGTTGCAATCCTCCTCTCAGAAAGTCTCAATTTCAAACCAAGAATGATGAAAAAAAAAAAGAAGAAGGCCACTATATACTGATGAGGGGAAAAATCTAGAGGAAGAGGTAATACTCATAAATATGTATGCACCAAACATGGGAACACCCAGTTATATAAGACACATCTTAGTGGAGATGAAAAATCTAATATCCAATACCACAGTTATAGCAGGAGAACTTAACAACCCCTTATGCCAAAAAGATAGGTCAAACAGACAAAAAATTATCAAAGAAGTAGAACTGAACCAGAGCCTGGAACAAATGGACCTGGTGGGCATATACACAGTGTTCTACCCAACCACAGCTGAATACAAATTTCTTTCAGCTGCACATGGGTCATTTTCACACAGTAGTCCATACATAGGTCATGTTTTAGTATATACAAAAAACAGAAATTATCCCATGCATATTATCTGACCACAGTGGAATGAAACTGGAAATAAATGACCAAAGAAACCACAAAAACCCATAAATACATGTAAATTAAACAACATCCTACTCTGCAAGCAATATGTGACAGATGAAAATGAGCAAGAAATTGAACAATTTCCACAATTCAATGAAAAGTGAAGCACAACTTATTGGAATTCATATAGGATGCGATAAAAGTAGTTTTCAGAGGGAAATTTATAGTGGTGAACTCACACAGTGGGAAAACAGAACAGCAACAAATAAACACCCTAATGCTGTACCTCAAACATCTAGAAAAGGAAGAGGAAACAAAACCCAAAGCCCAAAGATGGGAAGAAATTATAAAGAATAGAACAGAAATTAACATATGCTCATAAGTGAACTAAACCAGACACACATGTGTAAATATCATATAGTCTCCCTAGTATAAGAAGCAAAAAGAAGAAATACAAATAGAAATGTACAACAACAACTAAAAACAATTGAGTCAGATAAGGCAAAGTGAATGGCATATGCTGCAGGGTACTAATCATCTTTTCTTCTGCATGGTTAACAACCTAAGTTCACAGATCAAAATTGGAGAAATAGAAGAGCCACAAGGCCAGCCAAAATTTTGGCCCTAGCCTTTCAAGGTCAGCTCAGGACACAGGAGAACCTGTACTGCAACATCATGAAACTCAATTGAGCCCCAAATTTTCTGAACAAGATCATGGAGCCACAGAGGAAAGAGATCAAAGTTCTATAGTGTGAATACGGAGAGTCACGTGGAGAGAAAACTTTCTCACATAGAGCAGAAATTAATTCAATCCAGATGAGGAAAACAGTTCAAATAATTAATGAATCAAAAAGCTGCTTCTTTGAAGATTAAATAAAATTGATAAGCCACTAGCTAATATCATCAAAAAGAGGAATGAAAAAATTCAAATACAAGCAATTAGGAATGAAAAAGGTGTAATTACCACAGACTCAGAGGAAATTCAGAAGATTATCAATAGCTACTTTTTTTTTTAAAGTTTTTATTTTTATTTATTTATTTATTTTTTTGGCGGAACCAGGGATCAAACTCAGGCCGTTGTGCTTGTGCTTGCCAGGGAAGCACTTACTCCACTGAGCCATCTCCCTGGCCCCTCAATAGCTACTTTGAGAACCTTCACTCTCACAGAATAGATGACACAGATGAAATGGAAAGATTCCTAGAAATGTAGACATTAACAAACCTGAATCAAGAAGATATAACAACTCTCAATAACCCATTAACACCAAATGAATTATGAAATGTAATAAAAAAATCTACCGACAAAGAAAAATCCCAGTCCTAGCACCGTGGGAAGAAATACGTTGGAACTAATCTAACTAAAGAAGTCTAAGATTTTTTCCAGGAAAATTACAGTGCTCTGAAAAAGAGATCGTAGAGGATTTCAGAAAATGGAAAGATATTCTGTGCTCCTGGATAGGAAGAAACAACTTTGTGAAGATTGCTATACTCCCAAAATTGCTGGACCAATTTAATGCAATCCCTATCAAACTACCACCAATATTCCATGCAGACCTAGAGAAATCTTTCCTAAAATTTATTTGGAACCAGAAAAGACCTAAAATAGCAAAGGCCATCCTGGACAACAAAGACAAAGTAGAAGGCATTGCAATTCCTGACTTGAAATTATTCTACAAGGCTTCTGTGATAAAATCATCATGGCAATGGCAGTGAAAAAGACCTGAGGATCAATCGAGTAGGTTTGAAGAGCCAGAAGCTTCTGTGCACACACTCAGCCACCTTATTTGACAAAGGGACCAATCATGTTCACTGGAAGAAAGATAGCCTCTTTTACAAATGGTGCTGGAAAACTGACTCTCTACAAGCCAAAGCTAAAACTTGATCCAGGTGTATCACCATGCATTATGCTAAAGTCAAAGTGGATTAAAGTTCTATACATTGAAACAGAAACAGTACCTCTTCTGGAAGAGGAAGTAGGAGGAACGCTTGAAGACATTGGGGTAGACAAAGAGTTCATGAACAAATATATATTCATATGGGCAACACTTGAAAGAATTAACAACTGGGACTGCCTCCTATTGAGAAGTTTTTGCATGTCAAAAAGCATTGCTAACAAAGTGAAAAGACAACCCACAAATTTGGAAAAAAATCTTGACTGATGAGCAATCAGAGAAAGGTCTTCTATCTAGAATTTATAAAGAACTAAAACATATTAGGGCCCGCGAATTTAAAGACTCAATCCTGAAATGAACATCCAAGATGAACACATACTTCTCAGAGAATGAAATTAAAGAAGAGAATAAATATATGAAAAAATGCTCCACATAACTAGCCATCTGTGAAATGCAAATTAAAACAACACTGAGATACCATCTCACCCCAGAAAGAATGGCTATCATAGAGAAATCAACCAACAATAAATGTTGGAGAGGCTGTGCAGAGAAAGGAACACTTCTCCCCTGCTGGTAGAAATGTAGACTGGTGCAACCATCATGGACATCAGTGTGGAGACCCCTTAAAAAACTAGGACTGGAAATCCCATTCAAGCCAGCTAACCGCCTGGGAATTTTCGCAGAGGAACTGAAAATGTCATATCATAGTGATCTATGCATACCTGTGTTTATAGCAGCACAATTTGTGATAACCAAATCTTGGAAACAACCAAGATGCCCGTCATGTGAACAATGATTGAAAAAGATGTGGTATCTTTATACAATGGAGTACTGTTCAGCTATAAAAAATAATAAACTCGAAGTCTTTATATTTAAGTGGATGCCACTTGAAGATATACTCATAAGTGTAATAAATCATACCCACATGTGTAAATATCATATAGTCTCCTTAGTATAAGACTTCAAAAGAAGAAATAAAAATATAAAGGTAAAACACAATTGAAAGGAATGCGAAAACTTGAGGATTAGACAATGAAGAGGGGGCAATGAAAAAAGGTAGGAGATATGACAGGGGCAAAGCCATACATTTATGTGCACAAGATGGGTAAGGCAATGATCATGAGGCTCTTCAGCATGTTTTTGAAACTAGCAGTTAATTGGTAGAATTCTCATGTCCACTAAGTGTATACAGTGATACCTGTCAACTAAACAACTGCACTGAAGAGAGCAATGTGTAATACTAGGGTCATGCTTGGAATGCCTGTCATTCGGGTTTTCTAAATATGTACTGCTTGTCGTGACATACCAATTAGTGCCATCCTGTCTGTCAAGTGAATAATTTTTTAAAAAAAATTAAAATGAGAGAAGAAAAAGAAAACGTCACAGGACTGTCCTGATACAGTGCTGTATATGGTTATATTTCTAAACTTCTGTGCAAAAATACGTAATTATTTATTGCTATTTAAGAAATTTTTTTTAAAAAAAATTTTCTTCATATTCCATAGGGACTTAAAGGTTAACATATCAATACTTGATGGAAAATACGTGCTCCATGTTATGCCGAAGATGTTTGATATTGAGACAGATAGTGAGGGTAAGCTCAACAGCCTAGCCTATAGGATAATAATAATACGCTTCTCTTCTGGAGGGTTAACAACTTAAGTTTGCAGGGCAAAAATTAGAGAAAATGAAGGGCTACAAGGACAGGCAGTATTTTCCCCCCTAGCCTTTCAAGTTCAGTGGGGACTCGGGACATATAAGAACCTGTACTGTAACATCAAGTAATTCAGTTGTGTCCCAAAGTTTCTGATCAAGTAGATTATGGGGCCACAGCGGAAAGTGATCCATGATACAAAGTGTGCATAAGGAGAGTCACACAGAGAGAAAACATTCTCTCAGGCTTTCACAGAGAGCCAATTGTTCAAGCTATGCCGTGACTCATCCACATGGCTGACACTAACAAAGGATCTACAAACTGCGGTACAAGGTTCCAGGATAAATCCTGAGTGGATTTGCCTGAACTTATCAGGTAGAAAGCTACATTTCTTGTTATATAGGTCTTGATTTATCTTGTTCTTAATCATCTAGCAGAAAAGTATAAAAATGAGGTATAAAAAGTAAAGCCATATTAATATGCTGAGCTGTAAATGGCTCAAGTCAACAACTTCTGACACTGCCATTCTTACAAAAAACTCACTGCTGTTATGGACTTGGGCTATATTGGAATATTTTCTGAACTCATCTGCCCACAATATTTAAATGACAATGCAATACCCTTCTGTGACAAAATTAAACAAAAAAGGGGCTACAAATTAACAACCATTTTGTATCTGTATTTTGAAAATAGTTATAGTTATGCAGCTATATTCTCTTAATTCAGTGCAGAGTAAGATTTGTTCTAACAGTGTTTGTGGACAGGATATCATGTCTGCGTGTTGTACAATGAATAATCACTAAGACAACAATATGCAATGTGTTAATTATTGAAACTTGTCCTACTAATCGGTTTTGAAACTGTCTCATTGCTATTTGTTTCTCAATAAAATTATTTTTAAAAATAAACCAGGTTTAGCTAAAATGCTATTTTGTAGAATAAAACAGAAATTACAGAGCAGCAGGTGTAGGTTACCAGGGAAGCATGCATACCCCCTTCAAAGACTATCACCAGCACCTCACCTAGACCAATATGCGTTGCTTAAGGCCAATTGAAAGGATGAATAGAAGTCCTAGCCAGCTCAGCACATATTAATACAGTGAAACAGGGTCAAGCTCAGGCAAAATGGAGACAATTTCTCTTTTTTCAAGAAAAGCTGCTCAGATGGCCCTCTATAGTTCTCCCTTCTTTGTTTTTTGGTCCTTCAGATTCCCCTTTTTTTGACATGTTCCCCTTTTCTTGCAATAGGCACACTTGTCTGAGTCTAGAGGATTGTGGCCTGGCTTCCTTCCCCTGGTTGCCTTTCTCTCCTTTTCCTCTCCCTCTTGACTGAGACTCTTTCTGTTCAGCTGCCCTAATCACCCTTCTCTTTTCATACTTCAGTCTCTGCTCTGTATCCTGTTTATTTTGATACCCCTCTTGGAAATCTCAATCAGCTGAGAGAAACTCATTCATGCAAATCCTTTTAATTATTGTAACTTACAACATATATCAGGGATCAACTGAACAACAAGATCCATATCAACAGAATGGGTATCCTCAGGTACTTATGAGTTGAATGGAGTATAGGCTATAGGCTCCGTAAGCCTCCATGAGGTGCTTGAAAAATACAGGGAGGCTCTCACTTGGTCCCTGGTACACCGCTGTCATTTTCTTCAAGTTAGCTGGGTGGCGAGCAGCAGTGAGCATCTCCTTCCTCAACATTTGATGTTGTTCCTGTAGAGCATTTATTTCCTCCTTGGTGTTATAATCCCAGTCAGGGGAGTGTGGGACAGAATTGATGACACTTTCATTATCTTGTCTTGCTCTGTACCCTCGCCATCTAATCTTACTTGTTCCACAACTGTCTTTAAAATTCTTGCCTTTTCTTCTAAAGAAAACAGGATTAACATTTGTTGACAATCATCTCAAGTGGGCTAGTGAGTTTTAAACACTGACTCTGGCAATGTAATCAAGGCCTGAAGTTGTTCTGAAAAAGGGGGATTCTGATTTCTCTAGTCGTATAAGTCACTAGTGGTGAAAGGAACATACACCAAGGGTTTCTCCTGGTCCCACTGTGACATTCTGCTGGAGGGGCAGAACAGCGACCGGTCCTGATGAAGATACTTTCTCCTTCAGTGTATCTGCTATTTTCACAGGAGAAGGTTGCCTGCATCAACAAGATGGGCACGGAGTCATAGAGTTGGGGTGTGTGTCACGTGTGCACACAAAGTTTTATGCATTAAATTTTAATGCGTCTTTATTTACTGTTTATAACTGCTTATGTTCTGCCTTTTATATGACTGCATTGAAATATGAAAATTCTAAGTTAGAATTGTGAGGGGAGGGCAGTGGTTAAATGGGGGGACCAAAGGCGGAACTGTCCTTCTCAGGGTTTGAGGGTGGAGTTTTTGCTATGGGGACCTCACTTTGATCACTGTTACTTGGTCAGGAAAACCACAAACATATATTTCTCAGCAACTGGGGTTCCATCTGGACCACACACAGTCGGGAATCTATATAGGGAAACTGATCTGTCTGCTCAAGCCACATGGTAACAACATCCCAGATTCTACTGGGCACTTGAGGATTGATCACCCTCTGGCTGCCCTACACCAACAGAGGACCATTGTAGCTCACACAGGGAGTGGAGTCTTTGTGGTTTCATTTTTACTCCATAGTCACCCTTTAACTTGTCAAAATTCTTAATCATGCAGTCCAACCCATGATAGCCAGGTAAGCACTTACTCTACTAAGCCATCTCCCGGGGCCCTCATGATAGCCAAGTCATAACAAAAAGAAAACACTTTACCTCGGCAGATCTTCCATCTCACACTCAGCCATCAGCATTAACAAAAGACCAAGGCTAACAACGTTTGAGAGCATGGCCATTCCTCTGGGCTGCATCCCCTGTGGTCTCCAAGTATGTACTGACACTGAAGTCCTGGGAACAGGTGGAGAAAACACAGAATAAAAGCACTAAATGAACAGACAAACTAACAAAACAATCCCAGGAATAAATGACAAATTCCAGTAACTATTAATTGCTTCTGACCAACCATTAATTTGAAGCAACTTAGAGAGAAGAATTGTAATTGAGGAGCTGCTGAGCTTAACTGAGAGAATGAGTGCTGATCCATCCAGCAGCCTGGGGGTCATCAGCTGAATGGTTACTACTACCCACGGGCTAGGCCCTTCTCATGGTCTCACACCATGACAGGAAAAACCAAGAAAACAGGCTAGTGCATCTGGTAACCTAAATAGGGGGTTTCATCAACCAAGTGCCAACCATACCACTTTAGATTGTCATATTCAGGCAGGGCTTACTGGGAGTTAGCCTCCAGAACCGCGACGCTAATTTTCACCTTGGTCAAAAGGTTGGGCCTGGTTGTTCATTCTTAGAGCTGTGATGTACTGCTCTGCAATTGTCTCAGGTGGCCACCCGAGTCACCCTGCCACCAGAGGCAACCAGAAAAGTGAGGAGACATAGGGCTTCCTCAACTGAGGGCTTTTTCTGTGAGGATCTCAATGGGGCCTCCAGAATATTATGGCAAGTTACTAAAGATACTCACAGAAGACCAAGATATAGGAACAAACAATGGTTTATTTAGCATATGTGGACAACACCCTCAGTGTTACCAGAGAGACACACTGAGTATGAAGACAGAATCACAGCAACTTTTATAGGAGTTGGTCCAATTGCTAACAACAGAGTTTCTAAAAATAGCAGGTACTTTCCAGAAGGGTGGAGTACAAAGTGCATCAGAAGATGACAGTCATGGTCATGGGAAGGTCTCGGGGTTCTTATAACATTGCAGCCTCTACCAGAAATAGCATTTTGCTGAAGTAGAACAGCTTATATGGGAAACTGCTTATCACATGATTTGGGGAACAAGAGTGAGTTCGTCTAAAGTTCGAGTGACTTACAAAAAGATTTTGAGTCTCACTTGCTCCATCATTGGCGGTGGTGAGGGTTTACACTAAAAAACCACGTCCAAATTGGGGCTGTTGAGAGGAAACTTGCCAAGTTTCTTGTATTTCTTTACATCCTGTAACTAGGGCACTGATCACTATTTGTTCTGAATGTTCTATCCTCTCAAGGATGTTTATGTTGCAAACTGTCTTGAAAGATAGAAATAGTGCCGGATTTCATAACAAGGAGTGAGTTTGCTGTCTACAGTAATGGAGTAATGATTTCTCTAGGACAAAGGGCTGGGGTGCTGATAGTGCATTGCAATTAATTTTTTTGTTCTCTGAACTCAATATGTCTTTTCTATAACCAAACCCTCTAAGGGTGCAATTATCAACTGGACCTTGCATAACTCTGTGGGCATTGAGTCTTGGGGAATTGTGCAGAAATGCCAATATTCTTGCTACTGATATTGTTGAGAGTAACAATCCTTCATTTCTGACATAGGTATTTTATGTCTTCTATCACTTCCAAGATATTGTGGCAGGCTAACTGGATAGCTAATATGTGAGGTAAAATCTCAGGCACTTTAAAGTCCTTAATAGGGTCTGTTTGTGCTGCTACAACAAAGTACTTGAGACTGGATAATTTATAATTAACAGAAATTTATTCTCACCATTCTGAAGGCAGGTGCTGATATTAGACAAAGGCTTTTCTTTTTATTTGTTGTATCATCATATGGTAGTAGAAATCAAGAAGGTATGTGAAAGACAGATGACTAAACCCATTCTTTTATGAGTAAAGCCACTCCCACGATAATGTCTGAGCAGGGCCTTCATGGCCCAATCACCTCTTTTGAATTCCCATCTTAACCAGATGTGATGGTGCGCACATGTAATCCTGTTACTCAGCGTGTTGAGGCGGGAGGCTCACCATGAGTTCCTGGCCAGCCTGGGCTACATCATGACTTCAAAAATGGCCTGAATTGAAAAAAAAAAATTCCCATCTCTTAATTCTATTACAAAGGCAATTCCTTCCTTCCTTCCTTCCTTCCTTCCTTCCT
>PVKA01042793.1:0-17173 GCA_004027165.1 Ctenomys sociabilis | reverse complement strand
AAAAAAAAAAAAAAAAAAAAAAAAAAAAAAAAAAAAAAAAAAAAAAAAAAAAAAAAAAAAAAAAAAAAAAAAAAAAAAAAAAAAAAAAAAAAAAAAAAAAAAAAAAAAAAAAAAAAAAAAAAAAAAAAAAAAAAAAAAAAAAGAAAAAGAAACAACAAGTAGTATACCAAATCAAAAAGCTTCTATACAGCTAAGGAAATAACTAACAGTGAAGAGATAACTTACAGTATATGAAAAATTACCAGCTATTCCTCAAGCAGAGGAATATTTACAATATATAAAGAACTCAAAATGAAAGGCTCATTAAAAAAAGAACAACTGAAATAGACACTTGTCTTAGTTACTTTTCTTTCATTGCTGAGACAAAATACTGCCCACTCGTGGTTAAAAGAGGGAAGGTTTATTTAGCTCACAGTCTGTGGAGGTTTCAGTCCACACTCAGCTGGCCCCAAGGCAGCGTGACACATGGCAGCCTTTCATGGTGGTGGAAGACAGGAGGAGAATCAAGCAGAGGGGAGCAGCCTCTGTCTGCCCCTTTCATCCTGCCCAGATTGCTGGGATTAGGCGGTGCCAGTCCCTTTGGTGGGCTGGTCCAGCAGTCACCCAGCCTAAGTCCCTGCACCTTCCATCCAGCACTGCACACTGTAGGTCCAGCCCACTAAGGCAGGCATGAGGCTTCGAGGGACATCTACACACAGACATCGCACCGCAGAAGCATGGATGGCCAGTGAATGGCAAGTGTTCACCTCTTTCACAGAAATGGAAACTAAAATAACACTGAGACTAAGTCTCACTCTACCGAGGGTGGTCTTCATGACAAAACCAAATAATAACAGATGCTGGCAAGGCTGCGGAGGAAACTTGCACACTGCTGGTGGAAATGTAAGCTAATACAACCTTGACAGAAATCTGTATAGAGACTCCTCAGAAAAATAAAGCTAGAAATTTGATTCAGTCCAGCTCTTTCCCTTGTAGGCATGTTCCCCAAAGAGTTATAGACATCATATTACAGTGATTCACCCATGTTTATAGTAGCACAACTCATAAGAGTGAACTCTTGGGGCCAGGGAGATGGCTCAGTGGAATAAGCGCTTCCCTGGCAAGCACAAGGGCCTGAGTTCAATCCCTGGTTCCACCAAAAAAAAAAAAAAAAGAGAGAGAGAGAGAGAATGAACTCTTGGATGGCCAGCCAGATAGCTCAGCAGATTAAAGTGCCTACCTACGCAAATACAGGGACTAGGGTTTGACCCCTGGTGTGCCTTGCCAGCCCCAGCCCCAGGGTGCGCTGAGAGGGTGACTGAGACTGGGCGAGGTGGTGTATGCTTGTAATCCCAGCACTTGGGAGGCTGAAAACAGGAGAATCACTACAAGTCTGACCTGTGTACTGAGACCCTGTAGACCCTATCTTAAGTACATTTAAAAAAAAAAAAAAAAAAAAGAAGAGTAAAGTCTTGGAAGTAGCCAATAGGTCCATCAATTGGAGACTAGCTATAGACATGTGGCATTTGTATGCAATGGAGTTCTAGGTTGTCATAAATAAAGATAGATTTGACTCATTTGTAGAAAATATGTAACATAATGTTAAGGAAAAGGAATCAGACACACCAGCTTAAATATCACTTTCTTTCTTTCCTTCTTCCTTCCTTCCTTCCTTCCTTCCTTCCTTCCTTCCTTCCTTCCTTCCTTCCTTCCTTTCTTTCTTTCTTTCTTTCTTTCTTTCTTTCTTTCTTTCTTTCTTTCTTTCTTTCTTTCTTTCTTTCTTTCTTTCTTTCTTTCTTTCTTGATGGTACCAGGGATCTAATTCAGAACCTTGCACTTGCCAGGCAGGCACTTATTCCACTGAGCTCTCTCTCTCTCTGGCCCGTACTGTTTCTCTTATGTGGGAAACCCAAAGTATAAATAAAAAGCAAATTTAAAAAAAGATGATAGGGCCGGGGAGATGGCTCAATAGGATAAGTGCTTGCCTGGCAAGAACAAGGGCCTGAGTTCAATCCCCGGTTCCCTTCCCTCCCCACAACCAAAAAAAAAAAAAAAAAAAAAACAGATGATAAGGAAACAAGGAGGTGGACCTTCTGCACATGACAAGGGGCCAAGAGATGGGAGAGGAGGCGATGCACATGAGGGTGTGCCATGCACAGGCGCAGCTCCCCACAATGAGGTGATCAGTGTACATAGTGGATGCCAACTGGCGGTCAGCTTGCTACCCCAGCTGAATCAACTGGCATGGCACTGGGTGTGGGAGGCCCACTTAAGGAGTGCTTCCAGCAGCGTAAGAGGCAGAACTGGAGAAGCTGTTGGGAGGCTGTTAGGAAAGCTATTTGGAGGCTGTAGGAGCTGCTGGAAGCTGCTAGTTCTCCTGGGCTATTCTGCTGGAAGAACTTGTCATGCTGGCTTTCCTGATGAGCTCGGCTCTTCCTGTCAGAGGAGGAGCTTGGGACCTCAGTGTTGCTGAGAATAGCTATAGTTCACTTTCAGGGTGTGGAGGTCCTCATGCTGAGCTTCGCTTACTGGCTCTGGAGATAAAGATGGTGCACTGCTCAGGCTCCTGGAGAAGCTTGTCACTTGGGCTTTCCTGTTGGGAACTTGGCTTTCCTCATCACTGGAGGAGCTCGGGACCTCACTATGGCTGAGGATGGCTGTGGTACTTACTGGGGGAGCTCTGGTGCTTACCTTGAGCACTGTTTCCCGACTCCAGTGCAGATCCCTCAGCCTGCTAGCACAGATCCTTCACCCCTCTGGCATAGACATTCTAGCTTGCATTGACCTTTGGGCCTTTCCAGTGCAGATCCATAAAACAGATGTGCATTAGACCTGGGCTCTAGGCCTCCAGCTGGACTTGTGGGAGGCATTGTTATGGGCTCTAGGTTTTACATAGGATACTAGGATCTGTACCTTCATTTGGATTCTTTGGTCTTTAGTGTGTGACAGATTTCTTGCACTCCTTGTACATGATTCTTTGGGTGATTATAAAATAATCTTATAAAATATGTCCTGCATTATAGTTTGCCTTGCAAAAACACCAAACCATGACAGTATATATTACAAATGTACTGGGCCGGGGCAATAGCTCAGTGGAATAAGTGCTTACCCTGCAAGTGCAAGGTCCTGAGTTTGATCCGTGGTACCACCACCAAAAAAAGAAAAAAGAAAGAAAGAAAATATTACAAGTGTACTAATAAAATAAATAGTAATGATAGTTATATAATTCTTTATATATATATTAACATAAACTATGCATCATAGTCACCTGTGATACTAACATGGATTCCTGGTCCATAGAACCCAGACTTCTTGACAGTTTCTTTGAATCTTAGCCAGATCCCCAGTTTTGTACACACTGACACCTGAAAACTGCTGCAGACAGACCTCAGAGCCAGCATGCCAGAAGCAGCTACCTGAAATGTTCCGTACTTGTCCTGACATGTAACCCTAAGCTCAGAATTACTGCTTGGTGCCACAGTCTCTTGCACATGTTTTCCATTAATTCTTACTGCCCTAGATGATGAACTCTGTGGCATATGATTTACACCTCCACCCGACACAAGAGCACGAAAACAGTGAGCTGCTCAGAGGAGATTGCTGCTGCACAGGCTGCCGTGGCCAGGCCTCCCCGCTCCCAGTCCTCCTCCAAAGACATGCAAACCCAAAAAACCTAGAACTGGTACACCCTTTCTCTTTCCAGAGATTTCATGAAATGCCAATTGTTCCATATTTAGTTTGTTGTTTTATCACCGAGCTTGCTGTGTCTCTTAGGTATTTCTGCTTTACTGTGTTTCATTCACAAATATGCACACATTTTGCTCAATCCCACATGTTCCTAAAAACCCTTCCCAGACACCCACAGTGCTACAGTCTGCCTATGCCGGCAGTATTTATATTTTATAAAAAAAAAAAAAAAAAAAAAAAACTGAACTGATGCTTTTTCCATTGCTGTTGAAGTACAGGAAAAGGAAAAGAAAAAAAAAAAAAAAAAAGAAAACACTGTGCTACATAAGACACAAATCCCACATGACTTTGCCATTCTGGCTTTTTTTTTCGGGGGGTGGGAGGCAGAACTGGGGATCAAACTGAGGCCCTTGCGCTTGCCAGGCAAGCGCTTATTCTACTGAGCCATCTCCCCAGCACCAACCATACTGGTTTCATCAGCTGTCGCATGCAGAGTCTGTGATTTACTATGCCATTACAGCCACAGATCAGACTCACGCAGGAGTTTTGTGTCTCAGTAACTTCCTTGCTGCTGGGACAAACTACTCAGCCCCCCGCAGCCTAAAGGAAGAGGGGGTTATCTCAGTGGAAGCTGAGAAGTCTCTGCTGAGCTTGGGAGGCCTGAGCACAGAAAGCCCTGGCAGGAGGGACCTGGTGAAGGAAAGCTGCCCCTTGGTGGCAGGCAGAAGGCAGCAAGCAGCATGGTGCTGGAAGGAACCTGTGTTCTTTTTTCTTCACTGAAAACAAATTTACATGGTACTCTAAACCAGCTTATACATGCTACCTTCCAAAGACTATAAAAGCAATGCTTCAAAAGTTAGAGAAAGAGAGAGAGGGAAAAAAAAAGAAAAGAAAAGAAATAGATTCCAGGTCAAGGATGACTGATAAAAGAAATGAGCAGTCCTTAGGGTGTGCTTACCAGGCCGCGCTTGAGCCACTGAGCTACATCCGTAGCCCAGGAACTGATTTCCTTGACTGCTCTAGTAGTCTCGTTTTTCTGATTTTCCATTTCCTTAAATTTCTTAGTTTCCCCCAGGGTTTTGTTGATTTTTTTGTTTGTTTGTTTGCTTGTGTGATTTTGGTTGTTTTGTTTTGTTTTGTTTTTGTCTTTTTGAGACATGGTCTCAGTGCACTACGCAGCTCAGACTGGCCTTGAGCTCTCTGGGTAGCCCAGGCTGGTCTCCAACAGCAATCCTTCTGCCTCAGTCTCCTGAGTGCTGGGATTACAGGCGTATGTCACTATGTCTGGCTCCCCATTCTTGTCTAACCTTTTAAATGTTTCCCTACTTTCTGTCTTTGGCTCTTGTATCTTGTGGTCCTAGGAGTTCTTTCTTCCTGCAGTGATGTCTCCTACCTTTTTTTTTGGTAGAACTGGGGATTGAACTCAGGCCCTTGTGCTTCCCAGGGAAGCGCTTATTCCACTGAGCCATCTCTCTGGCTCTGGCTCCTACCTTTGTATCTGTAGCTTAGGCCTAGACTCTGAGCTCAGAGTTCTTTACATGACCTAAGCTCTGGCTCAGAATGCAACAAACTATAGGCCAAGGCCCAAATCCAGCCCCATACTTGTCTTCCTAAAGCTAATCTGGAACAAAACCACACCATTTGTTATATAAGTGTTCATTCTGTAACAGGACTCAGGTCTGCAAATCCTCTAACTATCTGCCTGCCACCAAAAATCTGCAGACCATCATGGTAGCCTAACGCATTTTGCTGCTGAAGCACAGCTGAACATGTGCTAAATGGGGGAGCAGGCCCACTGCAAATATTCACCTGAGCTCCCTGTATCACCCAGGAATAAACAGCACCTCTGGGACTCATAACCACGTCCCTAGATGGGACGATGGCAAGATGAGGAATTGTGGGTAGGAAGTTTGTCTTCTTGGGGACGTGGAAGTGTGATAGGATTCAGTAGAAGTCAGCAGTCTCAGTGATCTGAAGTTCACTTGGACACCAGACAGCCTCTATCCAGGCACATCATGTTGTGACCACAGAAGCAGGCCACACTCACAGGGGCGAAACCTAACCACCCATGGGTCTCCATGGCATGTGACACCTTGGAGATGAACAAGAGTGGAAGAACCTGACAGATGCCAGAAGGGGACGAGGAGCATCTTCCAAAGAGCACTGGGTCTCCCTGCCAATCTCTCTGTCTTTAGGAAGCTCAAGAGTAAGGACATTCCATCAACCTTTGCAGTTGTGACCCCAAGTTGTTCTGCCTTGTTTGAACTCAAAAATCCTAGGGTAACACATTGCCACTATGGCTCTAGTCCTGGCCAAATACATTATTGCAGCCAGTGAGGCTACACAAGCTTCTGAGAAGGGCTGTGTGCCACGGAGACCTCTCTGGGGGCTGCTGAACATTGTCACATTTTCCATGTGCAAGAGCACTGAAGGGATGCCAACACCTGGTGCAGCACTGTCTGCACTTCTGCTGACCAACAGCCACCACCAGCCATGCTGCTGTGCCAGGGCCACCACAGGCCACACTCTTAAGCCTGCCTGGCCTCTGCTCTGTGGGGTGAGAGAAGCCACTGTGTACACCCAGCACTGTACATCCACCCATAGAAAGATGAGAGAATAAATTATTTTTTTGGTTTTTTGTCTTTTTGAGAGAGTCTCACAGTGCAGCTCAGGCTGGTCTTAAGCTTACTTTGTAGCCTAGGCTGGTCTTGACTCTCATGGATCCTCCTTCCTCAGCTTTCTGAGTACTGAAATTACAGGTGTATGCCACCCCACCCAGCAAATAAATGATTTTTTTTTTTTTTTTTTTTTTGGTGAACCGGGGATTGAACTCAGGCCCTTGCACTTGCCAGGGAAAATAAATGATTTTTAAACCATCCAGTTTTAAGGTTGTTGTACAACCAAAATAATCACTGAGAGAAGAAATGGCTACACTAAGTCCTCTTTGCTGGGTGTACAGGGGTCTGGGTGGTTCTGGGAGCAGGCCTTGTGTCAGCCCATGCTTCCTCACGCCAGGCTCTTGGGGTCCGACACAGAGTCCATCTTCATCCTGCCTCACCACCAGCCTCTCCCTATGTTCTGTGTCACCTAAAGTAAGTGGGCAGGAAATCCTGATTCATCTCTAATCCTCCACTTCCATACAATTTCCATGTTGTCTGCTGTTACCACCCTTCCTGGACCCCTCTCCATTAGCCCACTTCAATGTCTAACACCCTGACAGATCTCTTATCTCCTTTTGTGTATTATTTCCGAATTGCTCTGGTTTGCTTGGATCCTCTTCAAAAACCAGGTGTTGTCACCAGGTGTGGTGATGCACATTGTAATCCCAGGGCTTGGGAGGCTGAGGCAGAACTGTCTGGAGTTGGAAGCCAGCCTGGGCTACTACTGAGATCCTACCTCATTAACAATAGAATCAGGTGTTGCCAGTGTGATGGTATTAGCGTGCAGGGCTTCTAAGAGGTTATCACACCACGAAGACTCCATCAGTGGGGTTAGGTGCCCTGTAAAAGGGTCTTGTACGGGAGTGGTCCACTTCTGTTCTCCTCCTCTTTGGTACTAGGGATTGAATCCAGAGCCTTCCCTAAGCTGCATCCCCAGCCTTTTCATCTTCAGACAGGACTGCTAAGCTGCCCAGACTTGGCTCGCCCTTGGTACTCTGGTGTTTGAGAAGTGCTGGGATCACAGGTGTCCACCAGCCAGGCTGACTTCATCCACATTCTGGCTCTGTCTTCAGCCATGGAGGACCAGCATTCAGTTTCTAGCTGACCAAGGAGAGCAGCCCTCATGACGCTGAGCTATGAGAAATACCTTCATTTTCGTTATAAATAACCCAATCTCGGCACTGCAGCATTCTATTTTTCTGAGATAGGAGTATTACTACGTTGCCCTGGGCAGTATCAAATTTATGCTCAGCCTTCTTACCTAGGACCACATGCACATGCCACCATGCTGGTGACACTAAGGCTTGGGGCCCCTTCAGACCATCTTTCACACTGTAGACTGGTGCTCCAAATACAACTTGTCCATGTCCCTGCTTGAACTTGTCAGGGTTTCCCCAAGACAGGGACTATTGTCTCACTAATCACTGAGAAACAGTGCCGCACACCATCACCTTCATAAACACGGATCACCAAGTCTGGTCATCGCTCTTGAGCCATTTAGGGGCATTTAAAAACAGATTAGTAGCCGGGCGTGGTGGCGCATGCCTGTAATCCCAGCACTAGGGAGGCTGAGGCAGGAGGATTGTTGTGAGTTCGAGACCAGCCTGAGCTACAAAGTGAGCTCGAGGCCAGCCTGAACTGCATAGTGAGACCCTGTCTCAAAAACACAAAAAAAAAAATAAAAAATAAAAAAAAATAAAATAAAATAAAAACAGATTAGTGAAAAAAGAAAAACTACAGATTTGTGTCATTCCCAGGGAACTGAGTCAGCAAGTCTGAGGAGAATTTGAGAAGTACAACAAGCAGTTAGGATTTAGAATTAAAATTAATTTTAAAGGCCTGCCAGACAGCTCAGCAGATTAAAGCCCCTTCTGAGGCAGAGTGCAGTGGTTGGGGTTCAATCCCCACAGCCCCACCCTTACCCTCCTCACCTCCTACCTCCATCCTCCTCATTCCCCCACCCCCTCCTGCCCTGGGGCGGATGGAGATGGCAATTGAGACTGTAATCCCAGTGTCTGGGAGGCTGAAAACAGGAGGATCTCTGCAAGTCCTGTCTGTGTAGCAAGACCCTGTAGATCCTGTACTAAATAAGTAAAAAAATAAATTTTAAAAACCATGTCTAAATAAGATGGTCTTTTTATTTTTGATGAGTCATCTTAAGAGAGGCCAGTTCATGTGTCTTGACTTACAAATTATTTCTGAGTTTGTTAGCCTTAGGGGATTACAATAAGAATCCAAAATCTCATAGCAATGATTTTTCTCATTCTCTTTACACTGCGTTATTCAATAAAAACCCTGAGTTTTCACACTAAAACTTTCAAGGTGCTTTCACATCTTCCCTCAACAACCTAGAGAGGTGTTTACCTTTGCTTCAGCTTTATCCTGAGCATCCCGCGGCACTCCAGGCTGGGTCTTCCGCAGATACCGACCCCCCACACACACCCCCAGGAATGGAAGCTGCGGCGGAGGGACCAACTTCCGGCCCTCCTGGAACTCACATTCCAAGTGGAAGAGCTCCTCAGGGGTCTGCACGGGGGGTGGGGGGGGCTGTCTTGTCCCACACCGAATGTCTACCCAGGACCCCGCCCCAACCCCCGCCCTAACGAACCCCTGGGGAACAAGAGGCCTAGATCGCCCCTGTGCGCGTTGAGAGCAGACCCTGTCGCGGGTGCCTGTCTTCCCGCGTGGAGTCTGCTCCCAGGGCGAGGACGATCCCGCCGTACCAGCGAGCACCTCAGTAAATTCTGACATCAAAATAAGCTGCTTTATTGGGCTGAAGATCAGTCGGCACCAGCAGATTTTCCAGAATCACTCAATGAGAAAATTCACACAAAAAAACAGGGAAACCGGTTTTTTAACTACATCAAAGAATGCCAGAGTTGGAAGAGACTTTGGGGTGACGTGCATGACCTTTTACGAAAGACCTGAAGCAGACGCGAGCTGGCCCCTGGGGCGCAGGGTCTCCGCGCTCCACGCCCACGCGCGGCGCAGTCCCCAGTCCCCTCCGCGCCGGCTCGGAGGCCGCGCGCGCACGAACAGGTGTGCGCCCCGCGCCGCCCGGCGCCGCGCGCCAAGTTCCCGGCCGCAAGTGCGTCCCCCGGTGGCGGCCGCGCGCGCGGGAGGGGCAGGGCCGCGCCTCCCCTCCCCCTCCGCGCCCCGGGCTGCGCGGCGGCCCGGCTTTGTGTCTGCGGCGGCGGCGGCGGCGGGCGGCCTGGTCCCCTCGATCGCGCCGCCGGCCGCCAGGAGGAGGAGGAGGAGGAGGAGGAGGAAGGAGGCGGAGCGGAGGCGGCGGCCCGGCCCCCGCTCGTGCGGGGGCGCCCCAGGCCACCGGCCCGGCCGAGTCCCTGCGCCGCCCTGTCCCGGGCCGCCGGGTCCCCAGGCCGCATTCCCCAAGCGGGCCGCCCGGAGCCGCCGGGTCGCGCCGCCCGCGCCCGAGAGCCGTCCCGCGGCCTGGAGCCATGCTCTGCGGGCGGTAATGTCCGCGGAACAAGAGAAGGAGCCCACCGCGCTGAAGAGAGCCCGAGGTGACGGGGCCGTGCGGGCGGGCGGGCGGGCGGGCGGACGCCGGGGCCGGGGTGGGGCAGCACCGCGGAGCGCGACCGCCGAGCGGGCCGGGCGCGGGGAGGCCTGGCCCGAGCCCGCACCGCCGCGCACCCTGCCCGGGCTGGGCCCCTCGCGCGCCCCCGACCTCGGACCCCGGGGCCTCGGGAGCCGAGCAGCGGCTCCCGAACGTCTGCCGGGCCGCGCAAGCCGCCGCGGGGAGGTCCTTGGGCCCCGCACCCCGGGCTGCACGGAGTTCATATTCTGAGGCTTCAGAGGAGACTGCAGAACCAGGGGGCATTTTCCTTACCGGTTTGTGAATAAGGATCACATCATCTAAAATCGGGTCCTGCTCGCTTGGTTTTTCTTCCTCCTTGCAGACTAGTTAGGAATTTTACTGCTGTCTTAACAAGGAAAATCGTGAGAGAGCGCTGAAGGAGACAAAAGACACCGTATGGGAGTTCATGAGCGCCAAATGCTATCTGGAAATTCGGGGGACCCTGCAGCTCAGTTTCCAGCCCTTGCAGATTAGGGCTCAAAGTCCCCAAGTTGCAGTAACATCGTCCACCGAGGGCAGATTTACTGACCATGTAGTATGTGCTGGGTACCGGAGGAATGGGCACCTGGAGTGCTTCTGGTCCTTTCTGAGTGCAGGACTCTCCAGGCTGTGGCCTACACAGGGCCAAGGTCACTGTGGACGCCGTGGACACCCTGGAAGTGCTGGCCCAACTGAGTAATGATGGAGACTGAAGGAGGTAGCCGCAGCAGTGCAAAGGCCCTGGGGTTGCAATATGCCCAGCATCATAAGCCCAAGGCTGAAGGGAAGGAGGAACAGGCACCCTCTGAGGGGAGGGTGAGCGCCCTTTGCCCACCATATCATGGCTGGCTTTTGTCTGGTCCTGGACAGGGTGTTGTTTGCAGGGGAGCAATTGATCTGGCATCCAAATGGGGCTTCTCCAGCTGTTCTGGAGAAAGCAGACTGGAACAAGGGCTAGATCAGGAGGACTGTTGGGATAATCCTTTCCTTCAAGAAAACAAAGTGTCTTATACATCAAGTAGTCAGATTGTTTCCATTACATGATGTGGAAATCAGTCCCTCCCTCCTCTGTCTGTCTGTCTCTGTCTTTGTGTTTGTCTGTCTGTCTGTCTTCCTCTCTGACTGTCTTGGTCTCTTTCTTTCAGACATGGTCTCACCTTAGTCTGAGCTGGTCTGGAACTCCTGGCAATCCACCTGCCTCAGCCTCCCATTTGTGCACCATCACACCCAGCTTAATGTATTTTATTTTTCAGCTATTGAGACAGTGTCTCACTGAGCTTCCCATATTGGGCTCAGACTTGCAGTCCTCCTGCTTCAGCCTCCCAGAATGCTGGGATTGCAGGTGTGCATCACAGCGACTGACTTCACTAATGCTCTTGTTCAGGGTCACTACTGATTAAGCATCTATAGTAATGCCTCAGTTCACAAACACTTCTGGTTCATGAACAGAAGGGCTCAGCACAGTTTTGCTTCTTTTCATAAACTCCACATCAGGTAACAGGACCACAGCCATCTTCCCCGCAGACACCAAGGCCTTAGTCTTCCCCACTCTTAACACATGGCTGTGGCTTCCTCTAGTTGGGGTTGCACTAATAGACAGACCACTGCCCACCCGTTGGGAAGCTATTTTGTATGCTTTTAGCTTAGACAGTACTGTACTGTACAATATTATTTAATCCAGTAGAGCTCCAAAGAAAGTACAGGATGATAATGAAGGTGACAGTAATGGTACAAAGGGTTTGAAGAAAGTAACCACTGGGGGTGGGGAGATGGCTCAGTGGAATAAGTGTTTCCCTGACAAACACAAGGATTTGAGTTCAATCCCCTGTTCCACCAAAAAAAAAAAAAGAAAGAAAGAAAGAAAGTAACCACTGAACTGAAGAAGGAAATTGTAGTGAGCTTGCATTCATGTAACTCCTCTGCACTCTTGTGCATTCATGGCCGGGTGTACAGGAATGGGAGTGGACAACCTCAACTATTTTGAAGAACAGTGTTATCAGGGGAGCTGGTGTGGCAAAAGAATTAATGTTAACCAGGGCACAAGTGCTGGAAGAGGGAAATTTCTGCTCCTGTGGGTGAATAGAAACAGCTGGCAGGTGACAGCGTGGATGAAACTATGATCTGTGAAAACTCCAGGCAATTACACGGTGATTTACCGCAAGAAAACCTTCTACAAGTACACAAGATGATGAATTTGAAGCCAGTAGGTATTTGATAAATTTTGCCAAGGAAGCATCCATGGTGTGATAAGACATGGTGAAACTTCCAGTGCTAACAAGGGAGAATTCTGCAAGAAAGAATTCATGAAGGCAGAAGGATACACCACTCAACAGGTGCTCAGCTGTAATGGAAAAGGGTATCCCAGAAGAGGAGAAGGCACTGTAAGGCACAAGGCTGTGAAGGACAGAGTGACCCTGTTTCAGCGTGTGAACACAGGTACTGACCTGAAGAGAAAGCCACAACTGGCACAGACCCCCAGCTTACAAGGCACAGAATGTGCAGCAGGGTCAGATGCCTGTCATGTGGAAGGCCAGTGCAAAAGCTTGAGCCACAAAGCAATTGTTCACGAATGGCCACATGAGGTGTTCAGACCCACATCAAGACAGATTTTCTGAAGCCCTTTCCTGGATGGTGCCTTCTGATGCACTGTGCTTCCAGCACAGCCTCAGGCCTAGGTGGACGTTGAGCATCACTCGGTAAAGGTCAGGTTTCTCTTCTGCCACAGTACACCTCTTCTTACAGCCCAAAGACCAACAACTGATCTGCAACTTCCACTTCTACAAAGGCACTCTTCATTGAAGATACGTCCTTGACTAGAAAAGTGCTGGAAGAAACCTGTGGTCATCTGAGTAACAAAGCCTAAGAAGACGTCATGTACTGGACCACAGACTTGCCTGGAGAACTATTGTTAAAATGGGTTCCTAAATATGACTTTGCAAGGTCTGATGCACACAGAGTAGAGGAGACAGCCCAGGGCAGGAGTGCAAGTCTGGAAGTGGGTGGTGCAGGCACAGAGGGTTGGAGGGTCAGAGTCCTCAGAATTGACCCTGTAGCTAAGGATGAGAGGAAACCCCTGAAGGAGATCTCCTCAAGGTGCTTCCTGTCCTGCAAGCCAGAAGTTGCCTTGAGCAAGGGCAGTGTTCTTATTGTACCTTACTTTTTTTTCATATTTTAGTGCTTTAAAAGACACATGTGGTTTAGAATGGATTAACCTTATTTACATTGAACCTTATGGGAAAACTTTATTCAGTTCACAAGCAATGCCGTTTCCAGCCAGAACTGTGAAAGGAGTAAGGCTCATGAACCGAGCCTAAGTGCACTCTACAAACCTGGCTTATTACATACTAGTGGTGGAGTGTCCAGGACAGGCACGTGACTTAGTAAAAATTTTGGATTTTGTCTTTTTTTTGACAAATGTTAGCCATTTCAGGGAAAGCATAACTTAGAGCAAAGAATTGCTTTTAAGGACTTTTATCAGCAAAACCTTCCATTTGGGGAAATGTTTTCACCCTCTTGGACAGGGGATTATGAAGTGCTAAAGCCTTTTAGGAATACGCCTGAGATACAAGTTCCCCTCTGAGATTTTTGCCGTATTATCTTGACTGGTTATTATATATTACTTTGGGGTTAGAGGAAAAGACAGAGCTAGATTTATAGCATTAAACTCAGTTATTGAAGCCAAACATGGTGGTGCACTCCTATAATCCCAGCACTCAGAAGGCGGAGGCAGGAGGAACATTGTGAGTTCCAGACCAACCAGCCTGGGCTACAAAGTGAGCTCAAGGCCAGCCTGAGCTGCATAGTGAGACCCTGTCTCAAAAAGACAAAAATAAATAAAATAAGTCAATTAGCCAGGCATACTGGCCATGCCTGTAATCCCAGCTATTCAAGAGGCTGAGGGGAAAAAAAGACCAACAGGACAACAACAACAAAAAGAAGTTGATGCAGGGAGGATCACAAGTGTGAGTCCAACTTGAGCAATCTACTGAGACCCTGCTTCAAAATTTTATAAAGCTAGAGGTGTAGTTCAGTGATGGAGCCCTTGCATGCTATGCAGAAAGCCTAGAATTGAATCCCCAGTGCTTCAAAAAACAAACTAAAAGAAATGAAATGTGAGCACCAATCAATTTATTTCACAGAAAGGGTTTTATCGTATCATTTTATAACACATTAATCTAAAAGATTTGGGTTATATTAGAATTCAGAGAGGGTACCAGAGTATCCATGTGAACTCTCCCAAAGGACAATTCTTTTGAATTTTACTTCCCTAGAGATCTTTGTATAATTTTTGCCGTGGGATTCACACAAGACATGGTGTTTTGGGGGCCGAGGAGATGTCTCAGTGGAATAAGCACTTCCCTGGCAAGCACAAAGACCTGAGTTCAATCCCTGGTTCTGCCAAAAAAGAAAGAAAGAAAAAAAGACATGGTGTTTTGTTTTGGAGTGCTGGGGATTGAAACCAGGGCCTTGAGCGTTCGAAGCAAACACTGCACCTGAGCTTTGAACTTATCCCAGCCTTTGGAAATCTTAAGCCATTCATGTGAGATATATATATATATATATATATATATATATATATATATAGAGAGAGAGAGAGAGAGAGAGAGAGAGAGAGAGAGAGAGAGAGGCATGTATATGCAGATTTCAATATAAGTGAATTATTAAGAAGGCAGTATTATTGGTGGAACTCAGATTTGAAAGAATGGCAACAGTGTTAATAAAACCAAATGCATCATAGTCACCTGTGACACTTAAGGTAGATTCCTGGTCAGTAGAACCCAGACTTCTTGAAAGTTTCTTTGGATCTTAGCCAGATCCCCAGTTTTGTACACACTAACAGCTAAAAACTGCTGCAGACAGACCTCAGAGCCAGCATGCCAGAAGCAGCTACCTGAAATGTTCCGTACTTGTCCTGACATGTAACCCTAAGCTCAGAATTACTGCTTGGTGCCACAGTCTCTTGCCCATGTTTTCCATTAATTCTTACTGCCCTGAGCCCTTGGGTCTTGGTTATGAGACAGAGCCACGAGGACAGCTACTCTGTCTTAATTATGCTTTATTTGCCTTGACCATAATAAATGTCAAATGAATGAGTGAATACATTAATTAAGGTGTTATGCTAATTATGAGTTAATTTGTTAACGCTCATTTTGACTGTCTATAGCTGCTTCTACTCTACTCCCACATTCTCTCAATGTCACCTGCCAGTCAGTCCCATCCCCCAGTATCCTTGGGATACATGTGTTTTGACATGTTGCATGAGGGGTTTCTGAGAGACCCCGGGTGCTCTTTCTTGTACTGACCCTCCGGGTGGCCATGACCATTGTGGCCCAGAGGCCCTGCCCACGTGGCATCATCCCAAATCCAGTGGGCCACCTTTGTGCTTTAAGTCCCTTGCTCTCTACACTTCTCCCCCGCCAGCTGTGTTCTGCTTTCTGTTTGACTATTAAAATAAGCCTCCTAGGAGTTCCCGATTTCCCCTTTCATCTCTTAATCGATCCACAGTGCCTCTTGAGTGATAAATAACTTCCATCCACTGAGTACTTACCACTTTCTTTGCTAAGTGATTGAAATGGATCATCTGGCATAATTCTCCTTAACCCCATGAATTAAATGTTACTGTCATACTAGGTTGACATTTAGTTGGGGTTTTTTTTTTTTTTTTTTTTTGTTCTTTTTTTTGTGGAACTGGGGATTGAACTCAGGCTCTTGCACTTGCCAGGGAAGCACTTATTCCACTGAGCCATCTCCCCGGCCCTAGGTTGACATTTAGGAGTTGATTCTGAAAGAGATTAAGTAGTCAGTACTTCTGTAATACGTTCACATTTGCCCACCTGGTCATGGCAAAAACTCAAACTCTGGGACCTGGAATCTTGGCTCTTGTGTGCCAGCAATACGGCACCAAATGCTTGCTTCTGGGGTGAAGGCCCAACCTTCTTGTGATGGCCCTCTTTAACTTGGCGCAGGCCTACTTGGCTCCTCATTGTTCACATTCCAAGAAGTACCTCTGCCCACCATGCTCCAGCGCTGGACAATCCCTTCCCTCCCAGACGCTGTCATTCCTTTGCCTTTAAAGCTCTCTCTGCACATCCTGTGCCTTCCACCCGTGGGGCTTGCCCGCTTTCTCTCACCTTTGAGAAGATACTCCTTCTCAAAGATTTCACTCAGCTGAAATTTCCCCAAATGTGTTCTGAGCTCCTCAAGATTGGATGGTGGATCGGAGAGACAGCTCAGCAGCGCTGGCACTAGCCTGGCAGGTGCAAGGTCCTGAGTTTGATCCCCAGTACTGGAGGAAAAAAATAAAATATCGGGTGGGTATTCTTTATGTTCCCTCAGTATGCATGTTCTCTGTCATAGCAGTCATCACACTGAAGAGCTTCCTGAGAAAGAGGAGAAAAGAGAGGGAGCAAGGCAGGCAGGAAGGACTTTTCTCTGAGATCCGTACAGAGGTGAATTACCTCTTCTACACTTTCAGAAGCTCAACAAATGCTCCTGATATCTTACATGATGAACAATAACAAAGAGGATTGCTGTCCCCAGAGTGAAGAGAAGTTTCCTCTTGTGACAGCCATGAACTCAGTCTTCTGCTCCACGTAGCCCTGACCACCTTTATCATGGAGAGTAACCTTCCAGAGTGGCCAGGATGGCTTCAGGTCTGTCTTCCCAGGGCCAGCCTCTAGAAGTGTGCCCACTGCAGCACAGGGGACTAGGCAGCGGTTTGCCTCTGAGGCTGACTACCATGGCCGCTGCCGTGTGCTCCGCGTGTGGTCCTTGGCAAGGTGCTTTGGGCATTAGTTTGCTCAGCTGCAAAATGAGCATACTTATGGTACTTACAGCATGGAGTTGTTTGAAGGTTGAATGTGTTACATATATAAAAACGCTTAGAATATTCTGGCCCAGTGTGCTATTAAAGTCAGATACAGAGGTCTAAAATACACATCTGATTAATACGATCAACATTCACTTGTATGTGATCCACCAGTAAAAAGTGTGAGGGGCCGGGGAGATGGCCCAGTGGAATAACTTCCCTGGCAAGCACAAGAGCCTGAGTTCAATCCCTGGTTCTGCCAAAAAAAAGTGTTAAGTAAGCCGGGCGTGGTGGCGCATGCCTATAATCCCAGCACTCGGGAGGCTGAGGCAGGAGGATTGTTGTGAGTTCAAGACCAGCCTGAGCTACAAAGTGAGCTTAAGGCCAGCCTGAACTGTATAGTGAGACCCTGTCTCAAAAAGACAAAAAAAAAAAAAAAAAAAAAAAAAAAAAAAAATAAAA
>PVKA01042792.1:0-17176 GCA_004027165.1 Ctenomys sociabilis | reverse complement strand
CCTATACAATACTACTTCTCCTGCTAGCTAGCTTTCTTGCTTTCTCCTTCCTCCTTCTCCTCTCTTCCTCTCTTCCTCCTCTCTTCCTGCTCCTAGTCTCTCTTCTTCTTCCTCTAGGGGAAGCCCGCTCATGGCTTTTGAACCAGTGGGCGTCCAACCCCGGAGTGCCATGTGGGCACAGCCGATAGGTCCAGGTACACGGAAGCAACGCCCTAGTCCTTAGCCTTAGCCAAAACGAGAAGTTATTTGCTATGGAGAGCATCCACTCCCAGGTGAGGATAAAAGAGGAAGCCAGCGCCGTCTTTAAGGTGTGGCTGTGTCTTTAAGGCGTGGCTACTCGCAGCTCTCTACATCCGTCCTTCATTTTGAGTATCAGGAATTTGTCCCAGCAATAAGGGAAGAGTAACTGAGACAGTAAGTGTTATTATTATATTTTTGTGGAAAACTTATATATATATATATATATATATATATATATATATATATATATATATATATATTCAGCTTGCTGACAAACATGCTTATTGTTCTATTTTTTATCCAGTTTAATTATTCTAAGTATTAACACTCAGCTGCTTCTTCGCTACTTACTGCCTTCTGTCTGCTGTGAACTATTCCTTCTCTCTGTTGTCCTTATGCCATGACAACTTGCCTTGGAGCCAGCAAACTATGGACTGAAATCTCTACAAATTGTGATGGAAAATTTTCCTACTTTAACTTTGGGTGTCATTTTATCTCAGCGATGAAACAAATAACTAAGCCAGCTATATTCGTCACATTGCTGCATGTGTACCTTTTAACTGTTAGCAGTTTAATCATTTGAGCCTTCTCTATGCCAGCTAATACCATAGGGAGTAGGAATTTAAGAGGTAGGAACACAAAAGTTTCATGAGTTATAACACCTATGCAAGATAGAAAGGAGAGTTAGGCAGGGCGCATTCAGATAGAGACAAGCACTTGACCATGTGCGATGCTCCTGAGCAAGAATTCCCTATTGCAAGAATGCTCTTCGCCTTCCCTTCATTTTCCCCTCATAGCCTCTTTTTATCTCCTCCCTGCTTCTCCCTGCTAACCAGGGAGTGTTGTGTGGCAGCTGGGGTAACTACAGCCTTTTACCATGCCCTTGGTAAGACATAGTTGAGGGCATCCTCAGTAGAGTAAGACCTGGAAGTGAAAGACAGGCAGATGCTGAGTGCTTAAGGAGGATGAAGCTATCATCTGCTAGCAGTTAGTCTGATCAACGACCTAGCTCTTTTTTCTGTCATACCAGAGCAGAGATTTGCAGCTGTTTGCTGCATGTAGGATGTACACTCTTATTTCAGGAAACTAAGATTCTATGTCTTGCGCACTGTTACCTCAGAGGCAGAGCAGGACCTCACTTCCCTAAGCTCAATGCTACCACGTACTGCTGCACAAACACAAAATTACTGTCGTTTGTACTTCAGACTACCTGAAGGTTTGAGGCTTTGTTTGGCTGTTTTGCTGTTGTCTTCTAGCCTTTCTTACATTTCTTTATTTGCTTCAGTCTTTCCAATGTTGAGAACTCAGTCATATTTGCAGGTGTTGTACAGTCTGAAGGTTGCATTTATTTTCTGGGATGACTATAAAGGGAATTCACTTTTATTCTCCTTGATATATGTCATAATATTCAGGAAGAGAAATGAAAAATTTATAGAAATCCTGACTGATATGTCTGGGTTTTGGAATATTCTCTTTTTGTATACCTTTCATTAGCTTTCTTGCTTTAAGCAAAATTAAAAGAAAATCTAAAAATTTGGGAAGCTAAAAAGCGGTTTTTACTACTACTGGATAATTGTAGGAAAAAAAGAGAAAACAGTTAATAGCATCTTTGTATATTCCAGAAGAAAACTAAAATGGAACATTTCCAAATCAAAAAGTTTTCTCATCCAAAAGATTAAATCAGCCAGTAGCACAGATAAAACTCACACATATCAATGAACAACCAAATGAATAAATATAGCCATTTGTTACTAGATCAGGTATTTAATATATGTGTTTCATATATTTATATAAACATATTTATATAAACATTGTTTAAATAGATTCCTAAGTGTATAGTTATATATTCTTAAGAACTTAGACTTTAGAAACAGTTTAACATATATTCATTAATATTCCATTCAGAAATGTAGGTGGGAAAATTATACATAGTTGTTTCTTAGGATATAGAAAACCTCAGGTGAGCTTTGAAGATTGATGTAGTTATTATGTGCTTCCACGTAGAATTTTTTGGTATCAGGTTCCTTTAAAAATTCCTGAGAGTAAATATGAAAAGTTAATCAGAGATGATGATATATATATTCATGAAATAAAAGTTTTGAGAGGAAGATAAATAATACTTGAAGAAGAGTTTTCTGATCAGAACATTTTGGTATGTAACGTTAGGAATGTCAAGGGATTTGAATTATATTCTTTAATAAACCATGATTTTAGAGTATTGTGGGTTTTTTTTAATGGAAGACTACAGCAAGTGAATGCATCTGGAGAAAACATATCTGAAATTGTTAGTCAAATAATATCTGCCTACAAGATAACATACCAAAAAAGTGATTTTTAAGTTTTGTAAGATATATTTTGCTTTTTATAATTTTAAAGTTATGTTACATTTGTGCTGTGTTTGTATGTTTATAGAAATAACATCTAGCAAAAAAGTTTTTGAAAAGGAGTCTCATTCTTATTTAGTTTGTGAGCCTACTCCTTTTGTGGCTTATTCTACTTTATTATCACTCATAATTACTTATTATTTTGGAAAATTCTCTCCTTAAATTGAAGAGTTACTCTTTTTACTCTAATTTTTGAAAAGCATCTTTCAATGTTTTCTACTTAAAATAATGGTTTAGTGCTTTCTAAATATATAGTTATATTTCGATATAGATGCTGAAGTGCTTAAGGAGGACGAAAATATGTAATCCTATAAAACCGTAGTTAAAACAATTTTTTTAAATGAAACATAATTTTAGAATGATTGCAACATGCAGTTGCAAGATTTGTACAGCTACCACTATTCTTCTTAGTCTAATGTTTATTTTAATATTTATCTGATTATTTTAATTTATTAATATTTACATTCCATTCTTATGCAGGGAAGCATTCTTCTGATAAGAAGATGCATTTCTCTTGGATTGGAGGTAGGGAATTAAAAAGAACGATACTTTATTCATGTAAATATATACATGGTATATGATGTGTGTGTGTGAGCTTCTGTATTAATGCTTAAACTCAAAAGTGCTGTAGTTTTACTGTTTCCCATGGCACTGACTCTCGCCCTGTGAGCTGTGTCTTGGATGATTTCTGCTGTAAGTCCCCCATCCAGGTAAAGGCATCAAAGGTGAGCTCAATCCACTTGAATCTCATGGTGACAAGAGAAGATTTTTATAGTTAAATGGATGGAACTTCAGACCACACTCATAGTGAAACAAATCAGCGTTGCATGTATAAGCACTGCATAAGGAGATGAAAGGATAAATAAAATCTGAAGGATACTCTAGACACTGCAGGCAAGAAAGAAACTATTCAAAGGAAAGGAATAATTGGGATGAGAGAAAGGAGAAAAGAAGGAAGAGAAAATATATGGACATATTCAGGGCTTGGATAACTGTGCCACTGATTCCTTCAAGTCTACAGAAAGGAGCATTTAATGCTTAGTATTTTTCTGTCTCTTTTTAAATTTTTTTATCATTGTCTTGATCAGTCTTTTCATGCTTATATCTGATGATGTGAGTAACTAATTTGAAGACAACAGTATACAATACAACAATTATTGCTGAATTGCTATAATTTTGTTTAGTGAAATTCTGTATCACTTCAAAAGTTCTTTAAATTGTCATAAGAAATAAGAGATAAAAAGCAATCAAGATATGGAATGGGTTCAGGAGTTACTGCTTTTTTCATTGCTTTACTCCAGATATTTTCTATCACATGGTTTTTGCTTTTGTACTTACATTGTTTCCTTCATTGGATGATTTTTTAAGATTAGTCTGACTCTACTTCCAGATAGTTTGGTAAATCCTTATTTATTTGTCAAAATAACATGATGGAGAGATTCCCAGGAAATGAAAAGATATTAGGGCTACTTCCTACTCCAAATATCCTCTTAAAACTACAGTCTATATCAGATATTAGTTTTTGGTCTTTAATATGTGAAGGCCTGCATGATAGAGAGCAGGAGTTATTTTATATTCTTGCTAGTTTATTAGTCACACGTTTTCACTTACACTTGCTCTTTCCAAAACCAGCAAGGTAAAGCAAGGGGCTGTGTCTACCAGGGACAATGAGATTTACATCCCTAAGGAGCTCTCTAATTAATAAGGTGAAAGACCAAGTCTGTCATTGCAATCGAAGTGAAATAATACAGTTCATACATTATATTTTTCAAATGCTTCCTATGGTTAGCAAAGGAACTACATATTATGAAAGAAATATTTATTTCAGAAGATGAAACAGAAGTCAGTTTAACTTCACTTCTTCGTAGGTCCATTGTCTTGTTCCTTTGTCTTTTGACCCCAGTGAACAGTAAAAAAATGCTGCAAAAGAAAATAATTTGAAAAAATCCTGAAAATGATTTTGAGGGACAAATTAACAAAGGCTTTGTAATACATGACTGTTTTGTTTATTCGCTTCAAATTTTGCTCATTCACTGTTCAAAGTTTTCTCTACAACTCCTATTATTGTGCATTTTATTGATAAGAAGGAGGCAATGCAGACTGTAGATTATTTCTATTTTGCAAGGACTCACAGGTTACTCTTTCTTCCATGCTGCTCTTTATCTTTTTAAAAGAATGTTTCAAAAATCCTTTATTTTTATTTATTTGGTACAGGGTCTTGCTACGCAGCTCAGACTTGTAGTGATCTTCCTATCTGAGCCTTCCTTCCTAGTGCTGCAATTACAGGGTGAGTCATCACGCCCAGTTTCAGTAGCTGGCTCCGAACTGGGCCAATGGGGCATGAACTATTGGGGATGGAATCTGTCCTTGTGCTTGCAAGGCAGGCGCTTAGACCACTGAGCTATCTCCCCAGCCCCTGTGTTGCTCTTACATCATTCTTTTCAATGAAACAAACTACCTCATCCCTTACAAAAATAATAAGTAAAAATGAAGGCACAAAATTGTGTCCTAAATCTGAGCAGCAGTGTTTCTACTCATCCTCTAAAGATGTTTTGATTATATCAGGAGAATAAAACCTTGAAACATGTTCACCACACTGAAAAACCTTAAAGTACACATTATAGATTTTCTAAAAATTGGAAACACATTCAAGGAAAACTTAAATCTTGCTCAAAAAACTCCATGTAGACACTTTAGATGTGCACATTTAGAAATAAACTACATGGGACAGGATCCATGACAATTCAATTGTGAGAATAGACTTATTCACCCCCAAATTTTCTTTTTTGATTTCACCCAATAATTTGTGCACCTGCTTTCCTGAGTAAATGGAAGCAAATCAAAATGAAATTTGTTTGTCCATCCCAAACTATCTTTTATCTTTTATGAGTTCATGTAGCCTACCTTCTAACTATATACACCTTTAATTTTTTTTTAAATGCTGTTAATTTATACTCTGATGTCAAACTGACTCCTCTAAATGTACACTGGGATTTATTTATTCTGATTCTAGGTTATCCAGTATCATCAAAATATCTCTCCCTGTTCATTTTTTATTGTCACATGCATTTCATGATAGCTCACAGTTTAAGAAGCTCCACTAATGGAATATCATCATCTCTGCTTTATTCCATAGCAAACTTCCCCCGAGTACTTGCCTCTAATCATTTTCTATGCTTTTCTAAAAACGCTTAGAACAAAAAGTGTTGGGTACTGACCACTGTGCTAGAAACATATGAAGCCATCATTGGTATCCTATGCATTTAACTCAGTGGACAAATTTCAATGCTCTTTTTATGTGACAAACAGAAATATTTCATCTAGTATATTATTCTTTTTATTTGGGCTCTGAGACATCACTCGGCCACTGTGTGAAAAATCACCAGTTGTCCAGTCAGGGCATGCTTGAGAATTTCTCAGTTTCTAAATTGCTAAGTGCTTTGTGTGATTCACAGATTGAGGGCTCACCTCTCAATTTCTGCTATCCTGATTTAATTTACTCTGATACCTCAAGTAATTTCATTGACAGAAATATCTTCAGAAAAGAACTATTTTAAAAATTATTCACGAGACCCCGTACAAAAAAAATAATGTCTGTGTGTGGTGGCACGCGATGTAATCCAGTACTAGGGAGGCTGAAAACAAGAGAATCACTATGACTCCAAACTACATAGTGTGAACCTGCACAAAAAAAAAACAAAACAAAACAAAAAAAAAAACATCTGAAATTATCTCATCTGTCACACATCTGCCGAACACAGCTACTTGCCTATCTAATGCTAAGCTTCACAAAGTCAGTATTTGAAACTGAAATGACTTGCACCAACCATACTCCTCTTATATTTTTCTACTTCTGGAACTGGCAAAAATGCCACAACTGCTGAGTCACCAACTCTTAGAGGCATCTTTCATTTTTCTTCTTCCTATGAAACTGCAGCTTTGTGAAATCAGGGGATAGATTTCAGTCCCTGGCACCTCACGCCACACTGGCTGCACCCCCAGCACACTGAACCAGACATCTATAGTGGGCAAGATTATAGGCTCATACCTATCGTCCCAGCACTGAGAGGCGGTAAACAGGAGGATCACTACAAGTTTGAGTTGCATTGTGAGACCTTGTACCAAATACATAGAAAGTTAAAAAAAAAAAAGCAAGCAAGCAAGAAAAAAAGAAAGGAAGGAAAGAAAGAAAGAAAGAAAGAAAGAAAGAAAGAAAGAAAGAAAGAAAGAAAGAAAGAAAGAAAAAGAAAACAGGCAAGAAGAAAGAGCAGCTTTTCCTATAAAATATACATGGATTCCAACTACAGTAGTACACAGTTTACAAATTCAATTTATTTTACAATTTTGGGGGAGAGAGGGTGTGTTTGCGTTCATGTGGGGAAGAAAACCAAGGGTATTTTTGTTACAAGGTGTGCATTTTGCAAATAAAAGCCAAATCTTGCTGAGTGTTTTTGTTTGACAACAAAATCATTTGCAAATCAAAGAGGTGCTAAACTGAGGTACTACTGTATTATATATTATTGACAGAAAAGTTAGTTAGACATTAAAATACAGATTGGGTTCTCAAGAAAGTCAGAACAGAAAGGCATCAGAATTGTGACTCCAGATGTGAGAGAAGAAGGTCAGACCTCAAGGTGAAGAGCGTGGTCCAGGAGTAAGGGTTACACAGAAAATTAAGATCATACTGTAGTTAGCATCACCCAGCCCAGTAAACCTCTATAGGCTTCAGTTGCCCAAGTGAGCGACCAGGACATACAGAGCCATCCCTTCCCCAAAGCGCCTTTCTTATTTCCACGTACCCTTGATGCACAACTTGTTTTGCTCTTACATTAGTATTAGCTAAGTGGATGCACTTATAATATTTTAGGTTGATTTTAGTTTCAGCCACACTGCTGTAAACTTGATGTGTGAATTACCCCTGACATTGGGCCTCATTATCCATTGCACTTAGGACTCTCCTAGAAAAACCAGGATCTACTCTTTTTTTTTTTTTTTTCTTATTTCTAAGAAAACTCTGCTAACTTCTTCCTTTGGTTCCAACATACTCCTCTATGTTGTGGAGACACAACCACAGCACATCTGTCCTCCAACAGGTAGGGAATTATATTTCTCCAATATCAAAACCATCCCCAAAGACTAGCATAATGTTAAAAAATGTCATCTTCTCTTACCAAGATTCCTCCAATTGCTTGGTGACTAATCTCGTCCTTCTAATTTTGATCCTTAAGAGTTCACTGGAACACAAGAGACACAGCCAAAGGAAGCTTCTTGCATCTCTTCAAATCCCCCAAAGCCCTTCATCTCAATGATACTAAAAGTTAATTCTCTGAAAATTACCAATAAGGCTCCATAGATGATGGATTCTGCCCTCTCAGTCTCACTCTATTTCCTTTGTCCAATGAGGTTGGCAGTTTTCTTGCAGTTGTAATTCACCAGGCAGACCTATAGCCCTCTGATTTTGGTCTCGAGTACATATTTGTGATTTTCCCTTTCATTAATCATGTCCATATGAGAGTATCAGAAATTCTGCACTGTCCACTTCACCTGGAACTTGCTCTTTCCAATTTCTCTTGCTGCACTTACAGAAGTTTACTTCTGTACAGTAGCTGCTACATTCTATCAAATTAAATGGTTAGTTGTTTGACTACTTCGTACTGTTCTTTATCGGAATGTATGCACAATGAGGCCCAAAGTTGTACTGAATGCATTATTGCTCTGTGGGCATAACTTTAGAAGAATGCAAAGTCTCAAGTGTGCTCTCAGTAAGTATTTATGGAGGCCTGATGATATCCACTTGCAGGAAATAAAGTCAAAGATTTTTTGAGCAGTTTTAGATGCACATCAAAATTAAATGAATATATACTGAGATCTGTTCTGTCTTCCTGAAGAACTGACTGTTGTCTTGCAACACAATGCTTGATTGTGATCACTTATCCTTAAGTCTGCTCTGTTTGAAATTACTGCAGCTACTTTCATTTTCATTAGGTTCGTGTTGGTATGTGATATACTTACCCACTTTTATGCCCGTACATGGCAGTGTATTTAAAATGAAGTACTTGTAGAAATAAAGATGTCTTGTTTTTGAATCTGTTCTAAGAAATCTATACTTGCTGCTTGAAATGTATAGAACATTGCTATTTAAATTTGCTGATATTTTTTAATTAAAAGCTATTGTACTTGTTGCATTTGTTGCTTCCCTTTTACTTAATTTTGTTTTGTCTTCCACTTTTTTTGCTGTGTATGGATTTAATTAAGGTGTGTGTGCGCATGGGTGAGTGTGTGCATGCATGCATGTGTGTGTGTGTGTGTGTGTGTGTGTGTGTTACACAGAGGCCATCTCTGAGTTACTTTATTTTTTCTTTTGAGGTATCAAGGATTGAACTCAGGACTTTGAGCTTGCTAGACAGGAGCATATGCCTCTGCGCTACATCACTAGAGAGCTACTTTTTATTTGTTTTTATTTTTTAAGATAATTTAAACAGATAATTTATAAGTGACACAGAATATCACTAAGTAAAGCAACATGAATTTCACAGTATTTGTTGTAATATATAATATTATCTTCAAAGTAGCTGTTTGTATTACCAGAAAGATGCATGCAAAATTGGAAGAAAGAAAAAAATTTATAAGAAATGAGACAAATGTCAAATAATTGAAAAGAGAAGGCAAAATAAATTAAGCACCAACTACTACTTTCCACAAACCAGCAGGAAGCCACAGTATACATGTACAAACCATCCTGCTTACATAAACAGATATTGTTTTTATTTGTTTATTTTATTGAAGGACAAACAGCAATGAGACAGTTTCAAATCAAATTAGCAGGACAGATTCAATACAGTACACATTGTTTTTGTAGTGGTTTTTAGTCATACAAGGTGCATACTTGATATTCTACTTACAAATACCATTAGAACAGATGTCTCTAATCAATGAATTAAGAGAATGTAGCTGTATACTTATCTCATATTTTAAAGCTAAATTATAGTACTGTTTCAATAATTAATACTTTCAACCTTGTCATTTTCTAGTGGTTGCCCATAGTACAAGAACCTGACAGAATATCCTGTCTAAACACTACTATTAGTACAAATCTTGCTTCTAAGAATTAGGCAGAAGTACTGCATATTTATCCTAACTGTACTGTTTATACAAACACAAAATTGGTTCTTCCATTGTATCCATTTTTTTGTTTATTCCTGTCAAAGATGGGCATTCCATTGTCATTCAATTATTATAGGTACCTGAACTCAATGAAATAATCAAACACAGTCCAGCAGTCCACAACAATAGTGCGTTATCTGAAAAAGTTGTTGACTAGAGTCATTTACAGCTCAGCTTATTATTATGGCCTTATTTTATATACCTCATTTTTATACTTTTCTGCTGGATGGTTAAGACTGAGATAAAGCAATACCTACATAATAAAAAGTGTAGCCTTTGTATTTGATGAGGTCAGTCGTGTCCTCAGCGTTTAATCCCGTACCCCCATACTTCACTCTGTAGATCTTTTGTCAGTGTCAACCATGTGGATGAGTCACAGTGATTGCTTGACCAGTTTGCTCTCTGAAAGAAAGTTTTCTTTCCATGTGACTCTCCTTAGACATACTACAGATCATCAATCACATTCCTCTGTGGCAACAAATTCTCCTTGATAAGAACTTTGGGGCACAACTGAATTCCATGTTGTTATAGTACAGGTTCTCCTACGTCCTTAGTCTTCACTGAACTTGAAAGTCTAAGACCAAAATATTGGCTGACCTTGTGGCCGTTCCATTTCTCCAATGTTTGATCTGTGAACTTAGGTTGTTAACCATCCAGAAGAGAAGCTTATTAGTACCTTGCAACATATGCAGTTCAGTTTACCCTAATTATCTGACTAAATTCTTTTTATTTGTTGTTATATATTTCTATTTGTATTTCTTCTTTTGATTTCTTATGCTAAAGAGACTATACAATATTTACACATGTGTGTCTGGTTTATTTCTCTTATGAGTATATGTTCAAGTAGCCTCCACTTCAATATAAATGCTTCAAGATTATCATTCTTTATAGCTGAGTAATACTCCATTATATAGAAATACCACATCTTTTTCAACCATTCCTCATGTGACAGGCATCTTGCTTTTTTTCAAGATTTAAGTATCACAAATTGTGCTGCTATACACATATATAACTAAGTATGATGTTTTCAGTTCCTTTGGGAAAATTCCCAATAGGGGGTCAGCCGGCTTGAATGGGATTTCTAGTCCTACTCTTTTGAGGAGTCTCCACATTGACCTCCACAATGGTTGTACCAGTCTACATTCCCACCAGCAGTGGAGAAGTGTTCCCTTTTCCCCACAACCTTGCCAACATTTGTTGTTGGTTGATTTCTTTATAATAGTGATTCATTCTGGAGTGAGGTATCTCAGTGCTGTTTTAACTTGCATTTCACGGATAGCTAACAATATTGAGCATTTTTTCATATATTTATTCACTTCTTTAATTTCTTCCTCTGAGAAGTGTGTATTCATCTCAGATGCCCATTTCTGGATTAGGTCTTTAAATCTGAGGGCCCTAATATATCTTAGTTCTTTATATATTCTAGACAGCAAACCTTTGTCTGAATGCTTATTAGTTAGGATTTTTTCAAAATTTGTGGGTTGTCTTTTCACTTTGTGGGCAATTTCTTTTGATGTGCAGAAACTTCACAAGAAGCGTTTATCCTAGTTGTTAATTGTTTCAAGTCTTTCCTGTGTGAATACATGTTTGTTCATGAACCCTTTGCCTACCGCTATGTCTTCAAGAGATCCTCCTTTTCTCTTCCAGGAGATTGAGTGTTTCTGTGTTAGTGTTTAGATATGTAATCCACTTTGACTGTAGCTTAGTGCATAGTGATAGAGCTGGGTCAAGTTTTAGTTTTTGACATATAGAAAGCCATGTTTTCCAGCACCACGTGATCCTCAGGTTTATTTCATTGCCAACACTATGTTGCTTTTGTCACAGTAGCCTTGTAGTATAATTTCAAGTCAGGAATTGTGATGCCTCCTGCCTTGCTATTGTAGGTTTTTTCTGGTTCCAAATAAATTTTAGGAACAATTTTTCTAGGTCTGAGAAGTATATTGTTGGCAGTTCGATACGAATTGCATTAAATCTGAACAACAGTTTTGGGAGTATGGCCATCTTCACTATGTTGGTTCTTTCTATCCAGGAGCATGAAATACCTTTCCATTTTCTGAAATCCTCTACGATGTCTTTTCTTAGGGTATTATAATTATCCATGAAAAGATCTTTGACTTCCTTGTTTAAGTGAATTCCAAGGTATTTCTTTTTCCATAGTGCTATTGAAAAAGGTACTGTTTCCATAGTGTCTCTCTCACTGTGTTTGTTATCTGTTTACAGGAATGCTGTTGAATTTTGAGTATTGACTTTGTATCCTGATATGCTACTGAATTTCTGTATCAAGTCTAGTACCTTCTTGGTGGAATTTTTTGGGTCTTCCAAGTAACGTATCATGCCATCTGCAAATGGTGATAATTTAACTTCTTCTTTACCTATTCTTATTCCTTTTATTTCTTCCTCTTTTCTAATGGCTGTTGTTAATGATTCCAAAACTATATTGAACAGGGGGGTGATAGAGGACATCCTTGTCTTGTACCTGATTTAAGAGTAAATTATTTCAGGTTTTCCTCAGTTAGAATTATATTAGCTGTTGGGTTGTCCTAGTGGCTTTTATCAAATTGAGGTAGAGGATATATATTCCCATTTTCTGAAGGTTTTTGAACATGAATGAGTTTTGGACTGTGTCAAAATCTTTTTCTGCATCAATTGAGATGATCATGTGGTTTTTAGATTTCAGTCTATTAATATAGTGTATTATATTTATAGATTTTCAAATATTGAACCATCCTTGCATCCCTGGGATGAATCCTACCTGGTCATGGTGTATGATCTTGATGATTTGCTGTATTCTGTTTGCTAAGATTTTATTGAGGATTTTTGCATCTATGTTCATGGGGGACAATAGCCTGTAGTTCTCTTTTCTGGCTGTACCTTTCCCTGGTATTTGAATCAGTATAATTCTTGCCTCCAGAAATGATTTTGGGACAATTGCTTCCTTTTCAATTTCATTGAAGAGTTTAAGTAGTGTAGGAACTATACCTACTATAAAGTTCTTGTAGAATTCAGTTTTGAGTCCATCAGGGCCTGGACTTTTCTTTGTTGGTAGGCATTTCATTACATTTCATATTTCATTGGCTGTTGTTGGCTTATTGAGAGTACTTATATTTTCTCGGTCCACTTTTGGTAATTTGTACCTTTTGAGAAATCTGTCCATTTCTTCTGTGCTTCTATTCTGTGAGTGTAAAGATTCTTGAAGTAGTTATTGATAATCTTCTGAATTTCCACTTTGTCTGTGGTGAATTCACACTTTTCATTCCTTATTTCATTCCTTGTATTTTAATTTTTTCTTTCCTCTTTTTAGTGAGGTTAACTAGGCACTTATGAACCTTATTTAGTCTTTCAAAGAATCAGGTTTTTGACTTGTGGATACTTTGAACTGTTTTCTTCATCTCAAATAATTAATTTTTTCTCTAATCTTTATAATTTCTTCCTGTCTTTGGGCTCTGAATTTGGTTTGCTATTCCTTTTCTAGATGTCGGAGGTGCAACATTACAGTGTTTATTTGTTCTCGTTCTGTTTTCCTAATGTGTGAGTTCATAGCTATGATTTTCCCTCTGAGAACTGCTTTTGTCACAAATCATAAATTCTGGTATGTTCTGCTTGAATATTCATTGAACTGTAAATATTGTTGAATTTCTTGTTTTATTTCATCTGTGACCCATTGATTGATGATTAGGGTGTTGTTTTATTTTCATAATATTAGGGGCTTTTCTGTTTTTTGTTTTTGTCATTTCCATTTTAATTGTGCTGTGGTTGGATAATATGCATGGGATAATTTCTGTTTTCTTGCAGTCACTTAAGCATGATCTGTGGACTGGTATGTGGTCTATTTTAGAAAATGACTTGTGTGTAACTGAAAAAAATGTATATTCAGCTGTGGTTGGGCGGCACACTCTGAATATGTCCACCAGGTCATTTGTTCCAAGCTCTGGTCAGTTCTGATATTTCTTTGCTAATTTTTTGTCTGGTTGGCCTATCTCTTTGAGATAAGGGGGTGTTGAAGTCTCCTGTTAAGATTGTGGCATTGGATATTAGACTTTTCATATCCATTAAGGTTTGTCTTACATAGTTGGGTTCTTCTGTGTTTGGTGCATAGTTATTTATGAGTGTTACCTCATTCTCTCGAATTTTTCCCCTGATTAATATGTAGTGGCCTTCTTTGTGTCATTTGATCCTTCTTGGTTTGACGTTGAGACTGTCTGAGAACAGAATTGCTACTCCTGTTTTTTCTGATGTGCTGAGGCATGTAGTATTGTTTTCCATCCTTTGACTTTGAGTTTATGAATGTCCTTTTGGGTTAAGTGTGTTTCTTGTATACAGCATATTGTTGAATTTTGTTTCCTAATCCACTGTGCCAGTCTATTTCTCTTAGTTAGTGAATTGAGTCCATTTACATTCATGGTTATAATTGAAATGTTTTGACTTATGGTTGTCATGATATTTATCTGCTGTTGCTTATTCCTTGTTATCCTGTGTTTAATTGTTTGTGCTGTTTAGTGGGTTCCTTCCATTCTCATTCGTGGAGTTGTGGTCATTGTTGTCTCTCTCTAGAACATCTTTCAATAGTCCATGTAGGTACAGCTTTGTCGTCATGAAATTCTTTAGTTGTTCTATGTCGTGGAAGTATTTCACTTCTCCATCAAACTTGAAAGAGTTTTGTAGCGTATAGTAGTCTGGGCTGGAATTTATTTTCATACAGGACATGAAGATCTCTGTTCTGTGCTCTCCTTGCCTTCATGGTTTGTGTATAGAAGTCGGTTGTAATTCTGATGGGTTTTCTTTTGAATGTGAGCTGCTTCTTCTTTCTAGAAGCTTTCAGTATATTATTTTTGTGTTGAATTCCTTGGACCTTGACTATTATATGTGTTGGTGTGTTTTAGTTGAGTTGAAGTTATTTGGTGTTCTGTATGCTTCAGTTATCTGAATGTTGGTTTGTTTTCTCATATTTGGGACATTTTCTGCTAGAACTTCTACCCATATTCTTCTTATATCATTTATATTGACTCCTTCATTGTGATTTATGCTAGTTAATCTCACATTGTTTATCTTGGTGTCATCTTTGCAGTGATGGATTACTTTTTCCTGCATCCTTTTTGTTTTCAAGTGATCCTTTCTTACCTTTTCACGAGCTGCACCAGAATCTTGAAGATCTGAAACTCGGCCTTCGCTTTCACTCAAATGGTTTTGTAGACGAGTGATTGAGATTTTAAATTCTTTTGTACCTTTTTGCCTCTGCTTCATGTGATCTATATCTTTTCTGTGTTGCTCATTCCAGGAATGCTTCATTTTTCTGATCTCTTTTTGTTTATCAATGTCTTCTTCAAAGTTAGCTATTAATTCTTTTACTGCAGAGTTTTTTTTTTTTTTTTTTTTTTTTTTTTTTTTTTTTTTTTTTTTTTTTTTTTTTTTTTTTTTTTTTTTTTTTTTTTTTTTTTTTTTTTTTTTTTTTTTTTTTTTTTTTTTTTTTTTTTTTTTTTTTTTTTTTTTTTTTTTCCAAATTGGGTTTCTTCTATATATTTCCTTAACTGATTCTCTAGTTAGGTGCTGTGACTTCAAAGAATTCTCTTTCTATTTCAGAAATTAATTCTGCTCTGAGTTCCTCTTTACCTTTCTGCAGTTGTTCCTTTGCTTGCAAAGCTGTTAATTCATATGTTTCACTTGGAATAGTGCTCTCTGTACTTGTTCTGGATGAGCAATGGGCTTCCCTTATACATTTATGGATTTGATTCATTACTTCAGGTGCTACTTGTTCAAAAATTTGTTTTTTTATTTCAAATGTTAATTCAGGTCTGAGTTCCTTTATACCTTTTTGCTGTTGTTCCTTGTTTCTGCCTTTGTTAATTCATTCATTTTAGCTGAACTAAAATGTGTACTCTGCATTTATTGGTGGACTCGAGGCCTGAGATTGCATATTTCTCCTTGTCTTTGTCATTTAGCACTGATCTCTGAGCTTTGGTGTAGAACTTTGGTGAAGTTACCACCTTAGCATGTTATGAGATTCGGGTGCCAGTCTATTAAGTTTGAGATTATCCAGTTATACTTGGCCTGGATCTAGTTGTTCTGTTCTGTTCCTTTTTGCTGAAGCTCTTTTGGTACAACTGTGAGCCTGTGGTTCCACTCTGTTGTGTCCCTGGTCCAGGGAGCACTGGGGAGCACAGAAGCTCTCCCACATATTCACCAGGTTGGTCAAAGGTGGATCAGTGGTCAGGAGAGTCATAAAACTCTCACTTGCTCAGCGGGCTTAGGGGTAGGGGTTCAGGGGAGTTGCCGGGCAGGTAGGTCTGGGGTGTCTCAGGGTGACAGCTCGCTCACTTGGAGGTCTTGGGAGCAGGGGTTCCAGATGATGCAGAGCACATGGGTGGGTGGAAGCCAAAGGCTCTCCCACACACTCACCAAACTGGGCTCACGGGTCTGTTTGTTTGTGAGATATGCTTTCACTAAGTGGTCCAGAATGCTTTCGAATTTGTGATTCTCCTGCATTATCCTGCTAAACAGCAAAGATTATAGGTGTGCACCACTAAACCCAGGTTTAATTCAGCATTGTTTCATCATTTTTTCAGTACATAGTATTTTAAAGTTTAATTTTCAAAATGGTTGCCTAGGATTTATGACATATGTTTACAACTATTTCATATATGCTTTAGAATAACATCATACTACATCATACTTACATTAAAATATGTTTATTCTTCTTTTTATCATTTATTCATTATTGGTGTTATTCATTTTGTTAATTCAAAGTACCTGTACATACATTTGTATGTACACATCTAGAAATTGAACACATTATTACTTTGACAAAATGTTACCTTTGAAGTCAATCAAAAACATTTACATTATATTTCACAAAATTTTACCTTTTTATGTGGATCTGTCTTATATAATTGTTCTTTTCCCTGAGAAACTTTATTTAAACATTTTTTGTAATACAAGTCTGCTGGGAACACATTTGTTCAGTTTTTGCTTTCTGAGAAAAACCTTCATTTCTCCTTATTTTTAAGGATAATTTCACAATGTGCAGAATTCTCATTGGTATGCTTCTTTCTTTTCCAACGACTTTTAGCACTTTATCCCACTGCCTTCTTGGTTGCGTGGTTTCTGAGAAATTAGATGTAATTCTTATCTTTGCTCATGTCTAAATATGGCCTTTTTTCCTATTCACTGATTTTTTTCTTTATCTTTGATTTTCTGAAGTTTGAACACGGTATGCTTCGTTTCATTTCATTGAAATTTTTCATTTTTATATTCTCAAAGTATTTTCAGTATGACTGTCTGATATTAATGTGGGGAAATTATGACTTCTATTTTTTTCTCTTTCATTCTGTTTGCTTTCTTCCTGTTCTACACAGGAAATATATATATATATATATATATATATATATATATAT
>PVKA01042791.1:0-17181 GCA_004027165.1 Ctenomys sociabilis | reverse complement strand
AAGAAAAATAAAGGGCCGGGCGTGGTGGCACATGCCTGTAATCCCAGCACTCGGGAGGCTGAGGCAGGAGGATTGTTATGAGTTTGAGGCCAGCCTGATCTCAAAGTAAGCTTAAGGCCAGCCTGAACTGCATAGTGAGACCCTGTCTCAAAAAGACGAAAGAAAGAAAGAAAGGAAAGAAAGAAAGAAAGAAAGAAAGAAAGAAAGAAAGAAAGAAAGAAAGAAAGAAAGAAAAGAAAAGAAAAGAAAAGAAAAGAAAAGAACAGAAAGAAGATAGATAGATAGATAGATAGATAGATAGATAGATAGATAGACAGACAGACAGACAGACAGACAGACAGACAGACAGACAGACAGACAGACCTCCTCTAAAAAACAATTCGGGGCTGGAGAGATGGCTCGGTGGAATAAGCACTTCCCTGGCAAGTGCAAGGGCCTGAGTTCAATCCCCAGTTCTGCCAAAAAAAAAATTCAAGAGCTAGCCAAATAACTGCAGATTAAAGTGCCTGCAAGCAGGGGCAAGGGCGTTGGCTCAGTGGAATAATGGCTTCCCTGCTTAAAAAAAAAAGTGCCTGCTAGCAAGCACAGGGGCTGGGGTTCAACCCTGGACTGGCCCTGCCCTCAGGGTCTGCTGATATGCAGTTGAGACTGGGCGTGGTGGCACATGCCTGTAATCCCAGCACTTGGGAGGCTGTAAACAGGGGAATCACTCAATGCAGTGAGACCCTAAACACACCCTGTACACTCTTCCCTAAAAAATAAAAATTCAACCAAAAAAAACACAGTAAAATCAAAAAGACCAAAAATGGGGCTGGGGAGATGGCTCAGTAGAGTAAGTGCTTTCCTGGCAAGTACAAGGGTCTGAGTTCAATTCTCAGTTCTGCCAAATTAAAAAAAAAAAAAAAATTAGTTTAATCCCCAGTTCTGCCAAAAAAAAAAAAAGAAAGAAAAAGACCAAAAACAGGGAAACTCATTTGTTTTTGCTTGTAGGGAGTGTAAGGGACTGAACTCAAATCCTTGTGCATGATAGGTAAGAGCTCTAATAGTGAGTTACACTTCCAGCCCCTCTTAAGCTTTTTGAGTTTTGTTATCATAACAGTTGTCAGTTTCCCTTTTCCTGGGTATTAATACCATTCCAAATGAGAGTAGAGGGTGTGTGTGTGTGTGTCTATCTTTCTGTTTGGACATCTCTTCTCATTTATCAAGTGAACTTATTTTTGGGAGGTTGTTCTCAGTAAGATTTTTGTTTCAGAATAAAAATTAAGGGCTGGGGATGTTGTTCAGTGTAAAGGCCTTGGGTTCACTTCCCAGTATTAGAGGGATGGAAAAATCTAGCTTTTTTCTTGCTATTAGTTCATTTTCTAATTTTTTTTTTTTAATACTGACTATAAAAAAGTAAAATACTAACTATACTCAGCTATTTGGGAGGCTGAAGTAGAAAGATATTTGAGCACAGCAGTTTTTTGGGTTTTTTTTGTTGTTGTTGTTGTTGTTTGTGGAACTGGTGATTGAACTCAGGCACTTGCACTTGCCAGGGAAGTGCTTATTCTACTGAGCCATTTCCCTGGCCCGAGCACAGCAATCTGAACCTGAGCAACATAGCAAAAACCCTATCTCAAAATTTTGAGATAGATAAATTTTACTGGGGCCAGGGAGATAGCTCAGTGGAATAAGCATTTCCCTGACAAGCGCAAGGGCCTGAGTTCAATCCCCGGTTCTGCAATGAATGAATGAATGAATGAATGAATGAATGAATGAATGAATGAATGAATGAATGAATGAATGAATGAATGAATGAATTTTACATAAATGATAAAGTACCATAAGGTAGGTCATTTTGATATCTGGTTTGGTTTAGTTTGGCTTTTTGAAACATTGTGTAGTTCAAGCAGGCCTCAAGCTTGCAGCTGTCCTCCTGACTCACCCTGCCTAGTGCTGGGATTATAGGCATGCAACACCACACCCAGCTAAGGTATTTTATTTTTGGTGCTAGGAATTAAATCCACATCCCCATATATGTCAAATACAATCTCTTTGTCAACGAAATATACCTTCAAGGCAGTTTAAAGAAATAAATACCAGGGCAGGGGGAGATGGCTCAGTGGAATAAACACTTCCCTGGCAAGCGCAAGAGCCTGAGTTCAATCCCCAGTTTCACATAAAAAATAAAAGCACAGCTTTGTAATCTTAGCACTTTTGGAGGCTGAGGCTGGGGGATTACACATTTGACACTTGCCTGGACAATTTAATGATTTAGCAAGACTCTTTCAAAGTAAAAAATAAAGGTTTGGGGATATATATTGCTCAGGTATGAAGGCCCTATTCCCAGCACCATTAAATAAGATAAAACCTTTCTCTGTCTTTTCTAGAAGACATGTATGTTTTATAGATATCTTTACCCTTCCACTGTGATTTTGAATACTCAGTTCTTTTTTTCTTCTCCTCCCTTCTTCCTTCTTCTTCCTTCTTCCTTCTTTCTTCTTCTTCTTAAATGTATTTGGTTGTTGCAGGGTCTCACTGTGCAGCTCGGATTCGTGATCCTCCTGCTTTCAGCCTCCCCAGCGCTGGGATTACACCCATGCACCACTATGCCTGAACTCTGGCCATCTCAGCATTCCCTGGGAGCAGAGCTGGCACTGCATGTGATACCAGGGATCAAACCGTGGTCCTTGCACTTGCCTAAGCTTTCCTAAGCAGGTGCTTTAGTCTGTTGAGCTATCTTTCTGGCCCCAGTTTTTTTCTTCTTACCTAATGTAATTCTTTATTGTTATCAGATCCTCTGTTATCTTGGAAGTAGTATATTAGATCTGGGAATATGTCCTTAGATGTCTTTCCTCTTAATCTGTCCTGCTATCCTGCCTAGGACTCATACTTGGCAATTTGTTTTGTTTTGTTTTGTTTTTCTAGAACCTTCCCCTCAATCCAGAGATCCTTTTTAAGACTGGTTGAAAGGGCTGGTAAGATAGCTCAGAGGACTAATCCAAGTGCAGGGACTGGAGTTCAATCCCTAGTACCATAGGTGCCTGTGCCCCCTTCCCCCAGGCACACTGAGCTGGCAAGGAGACTGGGCGTGGTGGTGCACACCTGTAATCTCAATGCTAGGTAGGCTGAAACAGGAAGATCACTAAAGTCAGAGCTGTTGTAGTGAGACCCTGTACCAAATACATTAAAAGAAAAAAAAAAAAAAAAAAAGACTGAGGGCTGGGGAGATAACTCAGTAGAATAAGGACCTGAGTTCAATCCCTGGTTCTGAAAAAAAAAAAAAGACTGGTTGAGAAATGAAATTAAACTGTGGCAATTCATGTATCATTTTCTGTTTTTCCTTCTTTCTTTAATTTTCTTTTTGCGGAACTGGGAATTGAACTCAGGCCCTTGAGCTTGCCAGGGAAGCACTTATTCTACTGAGCCATTTCCCCGGCTCCTCTTTCTTTAATTTTATTTTTTATGTATTTAGTACAGAGTTTACAGGGTTTCACTACACAGGTCAGACTTACAGTGATACTCCTATTTTCAGCCTCCCAAGCACTGGGATTACAGGTATGTGCCACCATGCCCAGTCTCATTCACTGCTTCTGCGCCCTGAGGGTGAGGCTGGTATAGCAGGCCCAGAGATCCAACCTCCGGCCCCTGTGTCTGCCTTAGCAGGTGCTTTACTCTGCTGAGCTATCTGGCCCCATTTTGTTTTTCTTAACCCTCTGTATTTTATTCAGCTTGTTGGATTTATGTTGGGAAGAATTGATGCTTGTGTGATTAACATAGGAAGAGTTCTTTGTACTTGCAGGTACTTTGTGAAAGTACCACCCTTTTGTATTTTAAATATGGAGTGCTCTACACATTTGTGTGTCATCCTGGCATAGGGGCCATGCTAGTCTTTTTTTTTTTTTTTTTTTTGGTGGAACTGGGGATTGAACTCAGGCCCTTGCTTTTGCCAGAGAAGCACTTATTCCACTGAGCCATCTCCCTGGCCCCATGCTAGTCTTCTTTGTATTGTTCCAGTTTTAGTGTATATACTGCCAAAAGGAGCACTATCTTTTGGGTTTTTGAGACAGGGTAGCTATCCGGTCCCACCCCTGGGTTGCACTGAGACAGCAATTAAGACTGGGCATGGTGGTGCTTCTGTAATCCCAGCTCTTGGGAGGCTGTAAACAGGCAGACCACTACAAATCTAATCTAGTGGTCAGACCACTACAAGTCTGAACACCTTGTAGACCTTTCCCTAAAATACAGAAAAAAAGAAAGATAGGATTTTTCTGTTAGCCCAGGCTGTCCTTGACCCCCTATGGTCCTCCTGCCTCAGCCTCCTAAGTGCTGGGATTACAGGCACGTACCACCACTATAACTACCCTATCTTAACACTATTCTGGGTCTTAAGCATGAGATCAGAGGTCAGATATAATCACTTAGCAGAAGACTGACATACAAGGGAGACATCTTTATTCAGGATCATACCACCAGTATGAAAACCAAATCCAGAACTTTGTGAATCCCAGCCCAAACTCTGCTTAACTGTACCACTCTCCCTTTCTCAAGCAATTCATACTTAAAAGTTCTTAAGTTTTTCTATGTAGATCTTAGTGGTCAGCAGTCTCCAGGGTACTTCTTGTTATACAAAGGGTCAGGTCCTCGGGACAGGAGTTCTGAGATTCCACCACAATGATTTCCTTTCAGACAAGCAAACAGTTGGCAGCAGCATTCCAGGAGGAGTTCACAGTGCGAGAGGACCTGATGGGTCTGGCAATTGGGACTCATGGTGCCAACATTCAGCAGGCTCGAAAAGTACCTGGAGTGACCGCCATTGAGTTGGGTGAAGAGACCTGCACTTTCCGCATCTATGGGGAGGTAGGGATTTTGCAGGTTTTTTAGGGGATGGTGAGAAAAGAGAAAACAAAACTCAGCAGTTTTTGTTCATATTTGTGTATATGTAGTTCTGGGGCTTGAAGCCAGGGCCTTCATCTGTTAGGCAAGCACTCTTACATTGAACTACTTCCATAGTCCACAAACCCATTTCCTTACTTGGGTGGCATCATCCTATTTCCCCAAATTCAGAGAATGGCAGAGAGATGGAGACTTTGGTCGTATATTTCAGTAACATCTTATTACCACTTTTCTTATAGACTCCTGAGGCATGTCGACAGGCCCGAAGCTACCTAGAGTTTTCTGAAGACTCTGTGCAAGTGCCCAGGAACTTGGTTGGTGAGTCATGGTGTGTGTATAAAAGAGAATAGAAAGCTGAGTATAGTGACATACATCTGTATTCCCATCTACTCAGGAGGCTGAGGCAGGAGGATCAGTTGAGTCTGCGAGTTTGGAGTTTGAGACCAGCTTGGGTAACAGTGATATGCCATCATATATGTACACACACACAAGCTGGATGTGGTGACGCAGGACTATAATCCCAGTACACTGGGAAGTTGAGGCAAAAGGATTGAGAGTTCAAGCACAGACTGGACAATTTAATGACTTAGCAAGACCTTGTCCCAAAAAAGGTATGGGGATATAGCTCAGTACAATGGCCCTTGTTTCAGTCTCCAACACTGCAAAAATTAAAAAAAAAAGAAATGGTGTGTTAGAGTCTTGGAAATTATTCTGGATTTTTAGCTGGGGTTGGCACTTCCCTGTGGACTTGTACAGAGCACATAATTTCATGAGATTTGACAGTAGTGGAAAGATAAACTGGTAGAGATTGTAGAGTACGTTCATTCCACCCTGAACGTGCCCATCTCATGCTGAGCAGAGTTGTTCTTGGTTAGTACTTGGATGGGAGATTGTAATATTTTATTCTGTGAAAACTCATCAGAAACCTAGAAACAGAATTTTTTTTTTTTTTTTACAAACTGGGCATAGTGATGCACACCTGTAATACCAGCACTGGAGAGGCTGATGCAGGAGGACCTCACAAGTTCGAGGCCAGCCTGGGCTACAAAGTGAGTTCAAGGCCAGCTTGAACTGTGTAACAAAACCTTATCTCAAATTTTAAAAAAAGACAAGAAAATGGGAATATATCTGAGAGACTTTGTATTACTGTTTTTACTTTTATTTTTTAAAAATAAGCCTAATTTCTCTTTTACTCATTCAGGCAAAGTGATTGGAAAGAACGGGAAAGTTATCCAGGAGATTGTGGATAAATCTGGTGTGGTGAGGGTCCGTGTTGAAGGTGATAATGACAAGAAGAACCCCAGGGAGGAGGTATGGGGTAACCAGGTCTAGGGATTGCTTTCCAGAAGTAGTGGGGTTTTCTGAGGGCTGGGGACTTGCTGAGGGTGAAGCACATTTGTCCCTGTAGTAAGATTTTGATCCCATTGGGTGGGCTCTCCTGGGAGATCAGGTAGGGTTAGTATTTCCATTTTTATTCACATTTTCTGACCCATCTTTTCTTTCCTCTGTTATCCAGGGAATGGTTCCTTTCATATTTGTTGGCACCCGAGAGAATATCAGCAATGCCCAGGCACTACTGGAATATCATCTCTCCTATCTCCAGGTAGCTATGCCAAGGGCCAGGAGAGGAAGGAGATGGGTGTGGCGTATAGGCAAGGACTGGGGGCAGTGGAGATAAACCTCAAATGTGAGTTCTCAGTTTGTTCCTGTGAAACAGGAATGTTTGGTAGAAATTTTGACTGTTAAGGTTGGATCCATATACTGTCTTTGTTCAGCCCTTGTCTTCCTTCTTGCATTTCTGAGAGCTTAGCTATGTAGAAATGTGAAGGTGACTATCCCTAACCTTATTCCTTCCCTACCATTTTCCATTTTCTTCCCCACCAGGAGGTGGAGCAGCTTCGCTTGGAGAGGCTGCAAATTGATGAACAGCTTCGGCAGATTGGGCTGGGCTTTCGCCCTCCTGGGAGTGGACGGGGTGGTAGCAGTGATAAGACTGGCTATACCACTGATGAGAGCTCCTCCTCCTCCCTCCATGCCACTCGAACCTATGGAGGCAGCTATGGGGGTCGAGGCCGAGGCCGTAGGACTAGTGGTCCTGCTTATGGTGAGACAGTTGTGGGAGCATTGGGAGAGGCAGGGGGATGTCTGGAAACTTGGTGCGAGTTGAGGTGGAGGAGAGTTGAGGTGGTAAAGTGATTGGCCAGGGGTTTGGGAAAGGGAGAACTTTGGATCCTGGATGAAGGATAGCCCTGAATAAATCCCTGTGTTCTTCAGCCCCCAGTTCAGACCCATCCACAGCTTCTGAGACTGAGTCAGAGAAGAGAGAGGAACCCAATAGAGCTGGGCCTGGTGACCGGGATCCTCCGACCCGGGGGGAAGAAAGCCGGAGACGGCCGATTGGGGGCCGGGGTCGTGGACCCCCACCTACCACCCGACCCACCTCAAGATATAACTCTTCATCTATTAGCTCAGGTATCAGACAGCTGTGGTTATGATTATCAGCCAAAAGCAAAGATGTTTGTTGCCTACCTCCCTCCCTCTTTCTTTCCTCTGGCCAGTGCTGAAGGATCCAGACAGTAACCCCTATAGCCTACTGGACACATCTGAACCAGAGCCTCCTGTTGACTCAGAGCCTGGGGAACCCCCGCCATCAAGTGCCAGGCGCCGCCGCTCCCGCCGCCGTCGCACTGATGAAGACAGAACTGTCATGGATGGAGGTCTGGAGTCTGATGGGCCTAACATGACAGAGAATGGCCTGGGTGAGTGTTCGTAGGGCCTGAGAAGTCAAGAGATGGGCAGGAATGAAGGATGGACGAGTGAATATTTGACTTTTTTTTCTCTTTGCCACAGAAGAGGAGTCCAGACCCCAGCGTCGTAATCGGAGCCGACGCCGCCGCAACCGGGGTAACCGGACTGATGGGTCTATCAGTGGAGACCGGCAGCCAGGTCAGCTGACACTGCTCACAGGAGCCCTTCTGCCGAGGATGGATGTTCCTGCCTCGAGACAACCAGGGCTGGGTTTGGTAGGAGTGTGGGCTGGATATCTGAGCTCCTTTTCAGAGTCTCAATGTCTGCCTCCCCAGTGACTGTAGCTGACTATATCTCACGGGCAGAGTCTCAGAGTCGCCAGCGGCCACCCCTGGAACGTGCTAAACCCTCAGAGGACTCCCTTTCAGGACAAAAGGTAGGCATGTGAGATGCAGTTTTTACTCCACACTCATTTTTCTTACTCTAGGGCAAGAGACAAAAAAATTCCCAAAAAAATTTCATATTTAGTTGCCAACACAGCCGTGTCAGGTTGAATTTAGCATAGAAAGTGGCTCACTGTAAGGGTGATGAATGGAGGTGGGAAAGCAGCTCCTGGGCAGTGCAGGGCCTAGTGGGAGGGAATGCTAACCCTGAACTTCTTCTGACTGTTTTCCTTCCCTTCCAATTTCTTCCCCACTTCTTCCTCAGGGTGACTCTGTCAGCAAGCTTCCTAAGGGCCCCTCAGAAAATGGGGAGTTGTCTGCCCCCCTGGAGTTGGGTAGTTTGGTGAATGGGGTTTCATAAAACCTCCAACCTGCATCCCTCCCTTCTCCATCTCGCTTGCTGCCCACCACATGGGCCTCACAGGCCCAACTGACCTGCGCTGGAGCTGCTCTTATCTAGGGGGGAGGGGGGTGGCACAGCAGCTTGGGTCCCCCCCAACCTCCAGGAGCTAGTGGAGGGGTGTATAACAGGGTCATAGCCCCTTCTCTCTTGTCCATTCTTCCCCCAGGGTGGGGGGAGCCTCCCCTTCCCCATCAGACTGGATGTGCCTTTATCCTCTAATGCCCCAACCTTTGAACACCCTCATTTTCCACCTGTTGGTGGGTGGGGGTGCTCCTTGACCCACCCAGATTTGACAGTTCAGGGGGCCCCTGTTATCCCTCCTCCCATCCTGTACCCCATTTATGGGGCCTCATCACTGTGGAAGAGGGGGATAGTGAGGGTATCCATGGGTGGGAGGCATGGGGAAGGTTTTGGAGAACCAGGGGTGTGTATGAAGGGGGGGTGACAAGGTCCCTCAGGGGAGGGGGGGCAACCTTGTCTGGTGGATGAGAAGGCGTATTTATTTTTCACTGTACAGTATTTAAAAAGAGAATAAAAAAATTCAAATGGCTCTGTGGTACCTGTGCTTTGCTTCCCAGAGTGGTCCATTTGATTCTCTAGGACTGAAACTGCACTGGCCCCTGCCTGTGGTCCATTCCTCCACACTAGATTTATTCTCAGGGCTGGAAGAATTCCCTCCAGGGAACTCCTAACTTCTAGATTCTCCAGGCCCACCCAGGTACCCCGTTTGTTCACAGATAGTTCAGGCCTTCCTGTCCACCCTTCCCCTCCTGGTGGAGAGAGCTGGGTCACTCCTGTGCCCTGAGTCATGGCTTGACTAGGCAGGGCTGCTCAGCTGGAGCTGTTCCTGCTAGGAATTGAGAGCCAGGGCAGGCAGCTGCTTAATCGGATTTCCTGAGGCCTGGGGCACAGGCTGGGCATTGAGCAGAGTTGGGAGCAAGGTTCCCTCACATCTGGAACTCAGGGGTCCAGCCTGTTTCTGGCTAGTGTTGTGGCTGTAGCATCCATCCACATCACTAAAACTTGGCTCTTGGAAGTTATCCTGCATTCCTTTCCCTGGCCTAGCTCCTGTACGAAGATAAAATTTGCCATAATTCTGTGGTTTGGCCCGTGAGGTGGGAGAGCTTTGAGTTTTCTCACCTGAAGAAAGGGTTGAATCATAGCCCAAGCACCTGCTGGAATGACTCAGGAAATAAAAATGGCCTTCCTCTGAAGGCCTTGATTGCCCCATGGCCAGGTCAGGGGTTGGAGGAGCAATAGGCACCAGAAAAAAACGTTTTGGGTGGGGAATGGGGTGTTCCCAAATCATCTGGAGCACAACTCATCCCTGAGGACAGTTGATGCCCCTGTGCTTCATCCTATTGTGAAAAGGCATTGACTTTAAATTGCTGGTGCTTAAGAAACGAGGGAGACAATTGCAGCCACTGGGGCTGGAAGGCTTGACAACTAACTGCACCTGGGGTGGGGAGGGGGCGTGGTACCTGGAGGGGAGGTGTTGGGGCTGGGAAGAACAGGATACCTGAGTTTGCCTGAAGGAGGGGGATGTTGGCTGTCGGGGAGGGATTGGGGAGGAGTCAGTCTTTACAAGTTGATTCTGAGCCTGGCCCGCCTGCCACAGAGGCGGAGTGCAGATTACGGTCTGAGGCTCCTGGCTGTGGGCCTGTCGGCTGCTGGGGTAAGTCTACCTCGACTGGACACCGCGACCGGCACAGAGGGTACGCGAGTGGTGGCAGGGGTGTTTTAAAAGCTAGGAGGGAAGCAGAGCTTGACCTCTCCGGTACAGGCGTGGAGGTCAGAATTTGCCCTCTACCCTGTCCGGTGTTCCGAACTGGTTGCAACCAAAGGCTCGAAGGATTCTGGACTGGGAGTGATAACACACTTTTTTAAGGACCCGAGTTCTCTACGACTCCAGACTGGAAAGACATTTTCAAGGTCCCAGCTTCACTTGAGAGGAGGGCATTCAATTCAGGACGCCCTCCGAAGACTTCCCCACCCATGGCGCTACCTTGCTCTTCACAAGCCGAAGCCTGGAACCTGGAGCCTCCAGCTCCTACTGCCGATACCTCCTCGGCTTCTGAACCCCGAGAGCAAGAGGGACCCGGGAGTCCCAGGGTATCTGGAGGGCTTCCGTTGGAGAAAGTGAAGCGGCCTATGAACGCGTTCATGGTATGGAGTTCCGCTCAGCGCCGCCAGATGGCGCAGCAGAACCCCAAGATGCACAACTCTGAAATCTCCAAGCGCCTGGGCGCGCAGTGGAAACTGCTGGGCGAAGAGGAGAAGCGGCCCTTCGTGGAGGAGGCCAAGCGGCTGCGCGCCCGGCACCTACGCGACTACCCCGATTACAAGTATCGTCCTCGGCGGAAGACCAAGAGCTCGGGCGCCGGGCCTGGCTTCAGCCTGGGAGGCGGCACTCTGCCCTGCGGTGGCGCACTCTGGAGTCCAGGATGCACAACCACCCAAGGAAGCAGAGGCTTTGGGTACCAGCCCCCAAACTACTCTACATCCTTCCTACCCAGCAACTATGGGTGAGTGCCTGGGAAGAGGGTGGGGACGGATACGAGAGTGTCCATTCAGAGACCACTCATGAGATAGGTTGGCTCCATCTATCCATGGCGTCTTCCCATCTCACCCTGGAGGTGGCAGCCCTGTAGGGGCAAGTGACCCCTGGATATGATACTGCATTTACTAGGATTCTCCATTTCCCCCTGCGTTGTCCTGTATGTGACCCGGCATCCTCTCCCAGCCCGCAGGGCAAAGAGGCCAAGCCCATCCTGCCCCTTCCTGGCCTGCTGCCCCAAGAGGAAAACTGAAACGCAGCACGCAAACCTGCTTCTCCTAAGCATGCCCCAACAGGGCTGTGCTCTTCTCTAAGCCATGCTAAGGTCTGGTTCCATGCCTGCTGTAGCCAGCATGGCTGGCTGGGTGGCAGCCCCTACCCCTGCCCAAAACTGGTCAGACCAGTCCCCCACTTGAGAGTTGGGGCCACTGCTTAGCCCCTTCAACCCAGAGAGGCAACTTCTAACGTCCCCGTTTCTCTTTGCAGCTCTTCCCACTGTCGACCAGAGGCCCCCTCGCCGTGCTCCTTCCCTCAGAGTGATCCTAGGCTTCAGAGGGAGCTTCTACCACCACTACCCTATAGCCCCTACCTATCCCCAGGGTCGCCCACTCCTTACAGTCCAGGCACCCCCATGCCCCTAGCCCATCTCTAAAACAATGCATGGACCTCCCAATAAGGGCTGCATTGTCCTTTCTTCCCACCCAGAATCACCCCCATCCTTTCCTGTGTTGGATCACAATTCAGAGGTCTGCAGTACTCCCAAGAAAGCCACGGCCAGCAAAACCATTATATAACAGTTTTGTATGATGAAACCATGTGTTTGTGTCTTTATTGTGTCCCATCTTCCTTCACCTCAAAGCAGCAGGAACCAGCACCATCTCCACTCCCGCCTGGACCTGCCAGAGCAGGAACCTCCTCACCCCACCCTGGGGCCCTGACTGAGTCATTTAGTCCTTTCCCACCTCCAGTCCTGGTCCAGAAGACAGTACTGTACTAAATGGGACAGGGGGGCAACCCATCCCTGACTTTCCTCTAGTCTCTGTCCTCTTAAGGCCAGAAGAGTAGTGAGGTGAGACTGCTCCTGAAGGAGCCAAATGATTAATTGAGGTAACAGCACGTGTGCAGGCCTGTTTTTGTGGTACTGGGAATGAAACTTTTGAGACAGGATCTAGCTGTAAAGCTCAGGCTTGCCTTCAGCTCACTTTGTAGCCCAGACTGCTCTTAAACTTACAAAACGATCCTCCTGCCTCAGCCTCCCAAGTGCTGGGATTACAGGTGTGCGCCACTACGCCTGGCTGGGAATGAAACCAGGGATTTATTAATTCAGGCCCATGAACTTGCCAGGCAGCGTTTATTCTACTGAGCTAATTCTTCAGCCCCTGGGAATGAAACTTTAATGTCAAAAGCTGTCAACAAACTGCCAGTTCCCCCTAAAAAGCCCTGGCTCAGAAAGCTGCAAGTGCCGAGGAGTGGAGGACGACTGAAAGCCAGCCGAGGGGACGGACTGGCTCTGGTAGAGGACCCAGAAGTGGGGTAGATGAATGGAAACATGGAATAGCCCCAGTAGGTGGCTCTGCTCTACTGCTCCTTTTTCTGCTTCTGGGGAGGCTTTGTGTTCCAGTAGAAGAGGACCTGGGCAGCGATGAGTCCATTGCAAAGGGAGGAGACCACAAAGACTCCAGCCATGAGGGGGTCTCCAGTTTCCTGGTTGTAAGAGATAGCCAAGTTATAGTAGTAACACATGCCTGTAATCCCAGCACTCAGGATGCTGAGGCAGGAGAGGAGGATCACCAGGAGTTCAAGGCCAGCTTGAACCATACCACGAGATCCTACCTCAAAAAGAGCCCACCTGGGGCCTAGGAGGTAGCTCAGTAGAAAAAGCACTTGTCAGGCAAGCGCAGGGTCCTGAGTTCAATCCCCGGTCCCGCAAAAAAAAAAAAAAAAAAAAATCTTAAGCTAAGGCTTCAGACAGGATACATTTAGTCCTTCAGTGACTGGGCGTAAAATTGGGTTTTAGTGCCCTCTAAAGGGCAGAAGGTATACTCACCTGAATGGAAGTAAAGATTCTGGTCAGGGAGCCCCCAAGTAGCAGAAACACTGTGATAGCTGACAGCTGACCTGTGTGCCCATTGCTATAGTTGGTGGCTGCCTGGAGCAGCTAAGGGAGAAATTGACAACTTTGATTTTGCCATTTGGGCTTTCTTCATGCTCCCATTTAATTTTCTCATTCCCTCTAATAGTCCCTTTGGGCCTCCATTCTGCCCCTCCACCCTGTCCTGCCTCTAACATCCTTTCCCTTGCCCTGCTCCTACTACCTACCTTTCCCACCACCACAGCAGGAACATTAGAGGCCTGGAGCAGGGTGACTACAGCCAATGGTGTAAGTGGTGAAAGCAGCACCAGCAGGATCAGTGCATAGCAGGCTAGGAAAGCAACTCCTGGGGGGTCAGGAAGACAAGGAATCTTCATCAACCTCTCTTCCATCCTCTGGCTTCCCTGGGCCTAAGCTCCCAGCAGGATTTCCATGAAGCCACAGCCTGCTCCTGGGCAAACCCCCAGCACCTTTCACAGTCTGTCCTCTGAAGTGCATGATCAGGAAGCAGATTATAATTGTCTGGAGCATCAGGAACAGGGCTTCACCCCAAGAGCTGCAGAGTCAAAAGTTGGAAGGAAGAAAGCAGGACTGGAAAGAGGCAGGGAAAGCCTCCATAGCCCATCCATCCAGGGACATAATCCTCAGTTACCCTCTCCTCTAATCCACAGCCCCATCTGTGACTGCCTCATGATGCTGAGGGTATTCTTGGGATGCTCAACTCCTCTCCACTTCCACTGGAGACAACTAGATTTCTGGAAGAGCTTAAGCTTTCCTTCCTTTTCAACTTATTTTAAGCCAATTTACCATTGAGGCAAGATCCTTACCTGAAGGGGAAGTTGTTGGTGATGCTATAAACCACAATCCCAGTCAATGCCACGAGCTCCAGCATTACTGACTGGAGACTCAGCCCCTCTGCACTCTTGGCTCCCAGGATTTTAAGTACTTGAGGCAGCTTTACTGGAAAAAGATGACAGGGTGAGGTTAAGGAGCCTGTAATTTTTTTTTCTTTTTCTTTTTTTTTTTTTCAGAAATGGGGATTGAACTCAGGCCCTTGAGCTTGCCAGGGAAGTGCTTATTCCACTGAGCCATCTTCCTGGCCCAGAAGCCTGTAATCTTTGATGGCACAACACACAGTTTGAGAAAGGACTGGGAAGCATGATAAACCCATTCAGTTAAAGGACAATGCTGTTACAGGCATCTCAGTACCTCCACCCCTATCTTGATAGCTGGAAAGAAAATGTACATACCAAGAAGTGACCCAGCCACAATGCCCAGACCCAGGCCTTTGCTGAGGAGAATCTTGAGGCAGGGAACTGAGAAAGGAAGGAGACAAAGATGATCCCTCTGGAACCCCACCTGGGGACTGAAGTGTTCTTGTGGACTTCCCTACCTTCTTCCTCACCTTGTCATTTTCACACAGGGGAAGTCTTAGTCTGGGAGTGTGGGAAGATGGGAGGGGGGGAGGGGGAAGGCCCAGTCCTTCCTGCTCCAAGCCATCTCATAATCAGTCTAGGTGACTTTCCAAAACAGCTGATGTCTTCCCTCCACAGAACTTTCCATTTCATACAGTATCTTCTGCTCTCCATTTCTTCCCTGAATAACACTAAGCTATGCTGAGGAATCCCCTCATCCTTTCCCTCCTCTTTTTTTTTTTTTTTTTTTTTTTTTGTCTTTTTGAGACAGGGTCTCACTGTGCAGTTCAGGCTGGCCTTAAGCTCACTTTGTAGCTCAGGCTGGTCTCGAACTCACAACAATCCTCCTGCCTCAGCCTCCCTCGTGCTTTGCCAAGCAAGCACTTATTCCACTGAGCTATCCCCCTGGCCCCAATCACAGGCTTTTAATTAAATTTAATTCAGAGGCTTAGTCCTATCCTTCTAGGGCTTATTTAATGATCTCCTAAGGCCTGGAGTTATTTGATCATATTTTTAATTTTGTTTTGTAAAAGTGAGCCTTCTCTTGTAGCTCATACATAAACCTCCAAACATTCCGGACACTCACTCTCTTGCCCAAATATGGCGTCTCCCTTGAGCGAGGTCCCACCCACTTCCGCCCCTCTAAGAAGCGTCTTCCGCCCAGCTCAGAGTGGCAGGAGCCACTGCCGTCATATACTAGCCAGTTACGGCCAAGGATGTTTGAATAAGACTTTGATTGGAGAATGAATGAAACTCACCATGAAGCAGGTCCCAGTGGACGAAAAGTTGGTCGTAGCATTTCTCAGGTAAAAGAACTGGCACCAGGACCTGTCTGAGCAGCTGATCCGCCTTAGCCACCATATTGGAAGGCGAGCTTCCGCCAGTCCTAGAGCCGCCTTTAACTGCCAGTGCGCATGCGCGCCGTGCGTCCGCCCCGCCGAATTCCTGCCCCGCGGGGAGGCTGCGTCATCCCGTATTCCCTCACCCTTTTTCTCTCCACACCATCTTCTGAGGTAGAGCTTAAGATAAGTTTCAGACTCGACCTCCCGTTCGAATTTTAAAGTGTTCCCGAGCAGTGCGTCTGCGCAGTTAAGATTTTCCTCCTCTTTGTTTACTGTAGCTTTTCGGAAGCGAGAATTGTCCCTTGGCTTCTCTTCTCGTATCCTGCTAGGCGCCATCTTGTCCTCTCTTAACCAACTTTGAATTGCACAAAGTTGAGGGAAAAGGAATGACTCCAAAATGGCGTAGCGTGGGAGCGCTGCAACGTTCTCTTTCCTTGTCTCTCAGCAACTCCAGAAAGAATGGCCCTGACCAGGCTTTAGTACCATGCTCCCTCCTCTTGGCAGTTTCAGTTCCCCGGGATGGGTGGCCACACCAGCGACTGTTGGGCCCAGTACATTGAAGCAGAAGAGGTTGGCGAGGCCAGCCTTGAAGCCCCCCCGACCCCAGTGGTCTAAGAGTAAAGTTGTGCCAGGTAAGGATGCGCAAGGCTGAGGAGGCTGAATGTCTGTGGAAAAGGCATCTTGGGAAGCAGAGAGTGCTGGGCCCTACCCCCTAGTGCCAGACTACCAGCCCAGGCATGGTGTGCCAATCTGGAGGAGGTTGTACCTGGTCATTACACTGTGGAGCACCCTTCTCTTCGATGTCCCGTTTTAGAATCTGGGTACTGGCTGCCCTGAGGGTGACCCTCCCTCCTTCCCCCAGGTACTGAAGGTATCTGGGCCAGTTTGGGGTGTGCCCAGGCAGAAGGTGATGGTGTTTTGAGTTGTACAAAAATCAGCTGTGTGTGAGGTCCCAGTACCTATTGCTGCTGTACTTGATGCAGTCCTTTGCAGTGAATTATTTGGCTTATCTAGCACGGGAAAGATGGGAAGGAATTCTTCCCGCAAATTTAGTAATCTCCCTGCCACACCCTCCTGAGTGCTGGGACTACAGGTGTGTACCACCACACCTAGAATTACTGCTCTGGAGCCACTGGCTGTATCTTTGGAAATGAAATTAGCCATCTATGCATTCCTTTGCTGATCCACTGTACCTGTAATTGTATAGGGGAGTTGGAAAAATTGTTGCCAAAGTGGACAACTCCACTTGGGGGGGGGGGGGGAGACAGCGATAGCTAGTGGCTCCAGAATAATCTAGGAAAGAAGGAAGCGGTGGTATATTCAGTGTCACCTGTTCCAGGCCTCGGAACAATTGAACCCATCCTTGAGGGCATTTGGTCAAGTACTATTTTCATCCCTCTTTACTAGATGTTTTTGGCCCCCTGTGACTCATGAAAAGACTCAAAGACATGTAACAAGACACAATTTTTAATCCTGACAAAAAAAAAAAAATTTGAGGTTTTTGATACTGGAACTGGGGCTATCTCCTTTAATAAAAGCCTTTTCTTTTTTCTCTCAATTGCATTAACTACTTTGTTCTTCAAGAAAGACAGTAAAGGATGGTAACTTTGTCTTCCAGTTGGTTGCGGTGAGGAAATGATGCCTCTTAGATCCCTTTAGGTGGGGCAAATGCTTAGAGAGCCTGGTAGGCAGATGGGCGTCTCTGAATGATACAGAAGGCAGCAAGCACCAGGGTGAGGAGGCCAAGCAGGGTCAGGCCAATGATGAGAGGCAGCATGATGGATTGGTCTCCAGGGCAAGAAAAAC
>PVKA01042790.1:0-17175 GCA_004027165.1 Ctenomys sociabilis | reverse complement strand
TTGCAGTACAGGTTCTCCTATGTCCTGAGTCTTCGCTGACCTTGAAAGGCTAGGGCCAAAATGTTGGCTGGCCTTGTGGCTCTTCTATTTCTCCAACTCTGATTTGTGAACTTAGGTTGTTAACCATCCAGAAGAAAAGCTGATTAGTATCCTGCAGCATATGCCATTCACTTTGCCTTATCTGACTCAATTGATTTTAATTGTTGTTGTACGTTTCCTTTTGTATTTCTGCTTTTCGATTGTTATGCTAGGGAGACTATACGATATTTACATATGTGTGTCTGGTTTATTTCACTTATGAGTATATATTCAAGTGGCATCCACTTCAGTATAAATGCTTCAAACTTATAATTCTTAACAGCTAAGTAATATTCCATTATATAGAAATACCACATCTTTTTCAACCATTTCTCATGTGATGGACATCTTGGTTGTTTCCAAGATTTTGCTATCACACATTGCGCTGCTATAAACATAGGTACACATATATCACTATGATACAATGTTTTCAGTTCCTTTGGGAAAATTCCCAGTAGGGGGATAGCCGGCTTGAATGGGATTTCTAGTTCTACTCTTTTGAGGAGTCTCCACACTGACCTCCACAATGGTTGTACCAGCCTACATTCCCACCAGCAGTGGAGAAGTGTTCCCTGTTCCCCACAACCTCTCCAACATTTGTTGTTGGTTGATTTCCTTATGATAGCCATTCTTTCTGGAGTGAGATGTTATCTCAGTGTTGTTTTTATTTGCATTTCACAAATGACTAGCGATGTGGAGCATTTTTTCATATATTTATTTGCTTCTTTAATTTTGTCCTCTGAGAAGTGTGTATTCCTCTCAGATGCCCATTTCTGAACTGGGACTTTAAATTTGAGGGCCCTATTATATCTTAGTTCATTATATATTCTAGACAGTAGAACTCTGTCTGATTGCTTATTAGTTAGGATTTTTTCAAAGTTTGTGCGTTGTCTTTTCACTCTGTTGACAATTACTTTTGACACACAGAAGCTCCTTAAGAAGAGTTGATCCCAGTTGTTGATTCTTTCAAGTGCTTCCCATGCGAACATATGTTTGTTCATGAACTCTTTACCTACCCCTATATCTTCAAGAGTTCCTCCTACATTCTCTTCCAGGAGATTGAGTGTTTCTGTTTTCATGTTTAGATCTTTAATCCATTTTGACTTTAACTTAGTGCATGGTGATAGAGCTGGGTCAAGTTTTAGTTTTCGGCATGTAGAAAGTCATATTTTCCAGCACCATTTGTTAAAGAGGCTATCTTTCTCCCAGTGAGCTTGTTTAGCCCCTTTGTCGAAGATCAGATGGCTGAGTGTGATTGTAGATGCCTCTGCATCTTCTAATCTATTTCACTGATCCTCAGGTCTATTTTGTTGCCAATACCATGTTGATTTTATCACAGTGGCTTTGTAGTATAATTTCAAGTCAGGAATTGTGATGCCTCCTGCATTGTCTTTATTGGTCAAGATTGCCTTTGCTATTCTAGGTCGTTTCTGGTTCCAAATAAATTTTAGAAATGATTTCTCCATGTCTGGGAGGTATGTTGGTGGCAGTTTGATAAGGATTGCATTAAATCTGTATAGCAATTTTGGGAGTATTGCCATCTTCACAATGTTGAATCTTCCTATCCAGGAGCAAGGAATATCTTTCCAGTTTCTGAAATTCTCTATAATCTCTTTTCTTAGGGTGTTGTAAGTTTCCGTGAAAAGATCCTTAACTTCCTTGGTTAAGTGAATCCCAAGGTATTTCATTTTCCGCGGTGCTATTGTAAAAGTTATTGTTTCTATTGTTTCTCTTTCAGTGTCCTTGTTGTCTGTGTAGAGGAATGCTATTGACTTTTGAGTATTGATTTTGTATCCTGCTATGCTACTGAATTTCCCTATCAGTTCTAGTAGCTTCTTGGTGGAAGTTTTGGGGTCTTCCAAGTAAAGTATCATGTTGTCTGCAAATAGTGATAATTTAACTTCTTCTTTATCTATTCTTATTCCCTTTATTTCTCCCTCTTTTTCTAATTGCTGTTGCTAAGGATTCCAAGACTATATTGAATAGGAGGGGTGATAGAGGAAATCCTTGTCTTGTACCTGATTTAAGAGTAAAAGATTTCAGTTTTTTCCCCATTTAGGATTATATGAGCTTTTTGGTTGTCATAGATGGCTTTTATCAAGTTAAGAGAGAGTCCATCTATTCCAATTTTCTGTAGGACCTTGAACATGAATGAGTGTTGTATTTTGTCAAAGGCTTTCTCTGCAGGAGATGATCATGTGGTTTTTAGATTTCAGTCTATTAATATAGTGTATTACATTCATAGATTTTTGAATATTGAGCCATCCTTGCATCCCTGGGATGAATCCTATCTGTCATAGTGCATGATCTTCTTGATGATTTGCTGTATTCTATTTGCCAGGATTTTGTTCAGTGTTTTTGCATCTATGTTCATGAGGGAGACTGGCCTGTAGTTCTCCTTTTAGGTTGTGTCTTTCCCTGGTTTTAGAATCAGTATTCCAAATACTGATAATATATCAGTATTATATTTGCCTCCAGAAATGATTTTGGGAGGATTATTTCCTTTTCAACTTCATTGAAGAGTTTGCGGAGTGTGGGAATTATATCTTCTATAAATTTCTTGTAGAATTCAGCTGTGAATCCATCAGGACCTGGGCTTTTCTTTGTTGGTAGGCTTTTTATTATGTTTCGTATTTCATTGGCTGTTATTGGCTTATTGAGAGTTGTTGTATCTTCTTGATTCAGTTTTGGTAATTTACACCTTTCGAGGAATTTGTCCGTTTCTTCTGTGTTTTCTATTCTGTGAGCGTAAAGATTGTCGAAGTAAGTATTGATAATCTTCTGAATTTACACTGGGTCTGTGGTGATTTCACCCTTTTCATTCCTTATCACTTGAACTTGAATTTTCTTTTGCCTCTTTTTGATGAGGTTGGCAAGAGGCTCATCAACTTTGTTTAGTTTTTCAAAGAACCAACTTTTTGATTTGTGGATTGTTTGAACTGTTTTCTTCATCTCAATTGAATTAATTTTTGCTCTAATCTTTATGATTTCTTCCCGTCTTTGCGCTCTGGGTTTTGTTTGCTGTTCTTTTTATAGTTGTTGGAGGTGCAACATTAGGGTGCAAATTTGTTCCTGTTCTGCTTTCCTAATGTGTGAGTTCATAGCTACGATTTTCCCTCTAAGAACTGCTTTCATCGCATCCCATAAATTCCGGTAAGTTGTGCTTGAATTTTCATTGAGTTGTAGATATTGTTGAATTTCTTGTTGAATTTCTTCTGCAACCCATTGATTTCTGAGTAGGGTGTTGTTTAGTTTCCATGTATTTAGTGGGTTTTTCTGGTTTATTTTGTCACTTATTTGCAGTTTTGTTGCATTGTGGTCATATAGTATGCATGGGATAATTTCTATTTTCTTGCATATACTTATGCATGACCTCTGTACTAGTATGTGGTCTATTTTGGAAAATGACCCGTGTGCATCTGAAAAAAATGTGTATTCAACTGTGGTTGGGTGGAACACTCTGTATATGTCCACGAGGTCCATTTGTTCCAAGCTCTGGTTCAATTCTGATACTTCCTTGTTAACTTTTTGTCTGGTTGACCTATCTTTTTGAGATAAGGGTGTGTTAAGATCTCCTGTTAAGATTGTGTTTTTAGACATTAAGGTTTTCACGTCCCTTAAGATTTGTCGTACGTAGTTGGGTGCTCCTGTGTTTGGTGCATAGATATTTATGAGTGTTACTTCTTGCTCTTGAATTTTTCCCCTGACCAATATATAGTGGCCTTCTTTGTGCCGTTTGATCATTCTTGGTTTGAAGTTGAGACTGTGTGAGAACAGAATTGTTACTCCTGCTTTTTTGTGAGGTGCTGGGGCATGTAGTATTGTTTTCCATCCTTTGACTTTGAGCCTATGAATGCCCTTTTGAATTAAGTGTGTTTCTTGTATATAGCATATTGTTAGATTTTGTTTCCTAATCCACTGTGGTAGTCTATTTCTCTTAATTGGAGAATTGAGTCCGTTTACATTGATGGTTATAATTGAAATGTGTTGACTTATGTTTGGCTATGATATTTAGCTGGTATTGTTTACTCCTTTGTAACCTGTGTTTAATTGTCTGTCCTGTTTAGTGGCTTCCTTCTATTCTCATTCATGGAGTTCTGGTCATTGTGGTCTCTCTCTAGAACATCTTTCAGCAACCTTTGAAGGGATGGCGTTGTCGTCATGAAATTCTTTAGGTGTTCTTTGTCATGGAAGTATTTCATTTCTCCATCAACCTTGAAAGAGAGTTTTGCAGGGTATAATAGTCTGGGCTGGAAGTTGTTTTCGTGTAGGACTTGAAGAACTCTGTTCCATGCTCTCCTTGCTTTCATTGTTTGTGTAGAGAAGTCGGCTGTAATTCTGATGAGTTTTCCTTTGAATGTGAGCTCCTTCTTCTCTCTAGCAGCTTTCAGTATATTATTTTTGTGTTAGATTTCTGGGATCTTAACTATTATATGTCTCGGTTTGTTTCTACTTGAGTTGAGCCTATTTGGTGTTCTGTATGCTTCGGTGACCTGAATGTTGGATTGTTTCCTCATATTTGGGACGTTTTCTGCAATTATTTCTCCCCAAATTCTTTTTATGTCATTTGTATTGACTCCTTCATTCTCATTGATACCAATTATTCTCACATTGTTCATCCTGGCATCATCTTACAGGTGATGGATCATTTTTCCCTGCATTCTCGTTGTTTTTAAGAGATCCTTGCTCACCTTTTCATTAGCTTCTCCAGCATCTTCAAGATCTGAAACTCTGTTCGCTTTCACTCAAATGGTTTTGTAGTCTCGTGATTGATATTTTTAGTTCTTCTATATCTCTTTGATTGTGTTTCATGTGTTCTATTTCTTTTCTGTATTGCTCATTCAAGGAATCCATCACATTTCTGATTTCCTCAATTTTATTTCCATGTCTTCTTTAGAGGAAATTATTAATTCTTTTTCTGCATTGTTTCTTCCAAGTTGGGTTTCTTCTGAATATTTCTGGACTTGTTTCTGTATTTTAGATGCTGTGATTTCAAAGAATTCTTTTTTTTTCCAAAGAATTCTTTTTTGATTTCAGAACTTATTTCTGCTTTGAGTTCCTCATGATCTTTCTGCTTTTGTTTCTTTGCTTCAGATGCTGTTACTTCATATATTTCAGCTGTAATAGTGCTCTCTGCACTTGTTCTGGGTGAGCATAGTTTTTCCACCCAATGTTTCTGGAATTCATTCTTTATTTCATATACTATGTATTCAGATATTTCTTTTTTAATTTGGGGAATTACTTCTCATTTTATTTCTTCCATAGCTTTCTGCTGTTGTTCCTTTGCTGCTGTATCTGTTAATTCATTCATTGCAGCTGAGCTAGTGTCCTCTACCCTTCCTGATGGACTCGAGGTCTGGGATTGCATTTTCCCCCTTCTCTTTGTCATTTTGTATAGCACTGATCTTTGACCTTTGGTGTAGAACTTTGGTGCAGCTATAACCTTAGCTTGTTATGAGATTCGGGTGCCAGTCTATTAGGTTTGAGATTTTCCAGGTGTGCCTATCCCGGGTCTCGCTGTTGTGTTCAGTTCCTTTTTTGCTGCAGCTCCAGTGGTTCCTGTCTGTTGGTTCCCTGTTCAGGCGAATGTGAACCGAGCTGGGATGCAGAGCAAGTAATCAAAATTTCCCATCTTAGCTGGCTTTGGGGCGAGGATCTGGAAAACTGCTGGGGTCAGCCCTCCTATGTCAGGCAGGTCACTCTCTAGGTGGGTGGGTCTGGGGTTTTCTGGGTCTTCTGCACTCACAAAGGTATAGTGGATGATCTTATTCACTGAGTAGGCTGTACTGGGTCAACCAGCCTGTGCTGGGTCTGGGTGTACAGGTCGTAAACCGAGAAGGCCGGGAAAGGTCCCTCCTGTGTGGTGGGCCTGGAGCCGTCACTCACAGGCCAGGCTATGCTGGCTTTCGGGCCATGGGATGGGACCGGGAATTGCTGAGAAATATCCCTCCGGCATGGCAAGCTTGGAGTTCTCACTGCAGGCCGACCTGCACTGGGTCTGGGGCTGTGTGTTGGGACCTGTAATCACCTGGAAATGTTTCTCTGACACAGTGTTCCTGGATCTCTCACCCGGCCACGGGGGTTGTGGGGGCAGGGAATCCCTGGGAAATGTCTCTTGGGCACGGCGGGCCTGGATTTCTACACTCACTGTACTTTGATGCCCAGGGAATCGGGAAAATTCCCACTAACTCAGCGAGCTTTATGACATGGGATCTGGGGAGGTGTTGGTGAGTGGGTCCTGAGGTTTCAGGCCTGTCACTGGCTTGGAGGGCTTGGGGGCAGGGATCCGGGTAGCGCATGTGGGAAGAAGCCAATGGCTTTCCCTCAGAATCACCACACACTTACTGATCTGGGAAGCCTGGTGTGTCGTGCAAATTCCCACTCACTGGGAGAGCTTGGGGTAGGATTGAGGAGGCCGCTGGAGTCAGCCACGCTGTCTCTGGCCGGTCACTGCGGCTGGGTGGGGGTGGGCGGGATCGAGGAGGATCATCAGCTCCATTTTTTTTTTTTTTTGTCTTTTTTATAGAGGAGCATGTCCTCTCTAAATGAAGATAGTGTGCAAATTTTTTGCCTTGGTACCTCTTTCTTTTCTCTCACTTTTCTTTCTGTCCCCCAAATTTAAAGACCTAACCCAAATATAGGCAGTGAGATTAATATACATTTCACAAATGAAGAAATACAAATGGCAAATAAATATGTGAAAAAATGTTCCACCTCACTGGTCATTTCAGAGATCAAATTAAAACAACAATACACACTAAAACAAAAACACAATTCAATAACTATGTTGAGTGATATTTCTAATGTTGCCACACTGAGAAATTTCCACACTGATTTCCATAGTGGATGTGCCAGCCTGCACTCCTACCAACAGTGGAGAAGGGTTCTTTTTCTCCCCACAGCTTCTGCAGCATTTGTTAATGGTTGACTTCTTGGTGACAGTCTTCTTTCTGGGATAAGAGGAGTTCTGGTCTTCTTGAATAATTCCAACTTCCAGCTCAACCTGCAGAGCCTGCTGGGTATCCGTGTCCTGGGCCAGGTCTGGGTCAGTGACAGCCTCCTGCACACAGCACTTGCCCTAGCCATGCCAGGCATCTCTCGTGACCTGCAGGGTGCATTTGGCTTTCTGTGCCAGAGAAGCCGGGTACATGGGTTCCCTGAGTTCTTTTTTTTAATTTTTTTATTTATTTTTATTTATTTATTTATTTTTTTTGTCTTTTTGAGACAGGGTCTCGCTATGCAGTTCAGGCTGGCTTTAAGCTCACTTTGTAGCTCAGGCTGGTCTCGAACTCACAACAATCCTCCTGCCTCAGCCTCCCGAGTGCTGGGATTACAAGCATGCGCCACCACGCCCGGCTTCCCTGAGTTCTTTGCTAGCCTACACCCAAGCCGGTCGCTGGAGGACATGTTCCTGGGGAGACTTTTGGAGGCCACCTTTGGGTGCAGGTGGCCTCATGGGAACATCACAGTGATGGGAGATGTGCGGCTGTGCTCAGGTAATGAGAGCCTGAGAGGCCATGAGCATCCTTTCCAGGACGTGAGCAGAGTGGACATCGCATACCCGGCTGTGTACAGCGTCGCCCATGCCCTGCAGGACCTGGTGTCCTGTGGAGTGGTGTGAAGAGTGCACAGACCCCCGGTACTTCCAGCCCTGGCGGGTGAGGGGGTTCCCTGGGAAAGGAGGAGAGCGGATGATTTCTCTGCAGCTGCTGAGGTCTCGAGTGCTGGTGCCCACCTGTAAGGATGCCCGTGCCTTCATCCCAGCAGCCAAGGGGTGGAGCAGTGGACCATGAATCCTGAGGCCATGGTACCTCTGTGACCCCAGAGGTGTCCTCCACTGTTGGGACAGTTTGGTAAATATGGGATGCCTAGTGAAATTCAGAGTTCAGATCTACAACAAATAGAATTTTAGTTGTATTTTCAAATTTGCCCTTGGGAAATTGAACAGTGTTTAGTAAATGCATGCTGAGGACCTGAATAATACATAGCAGAAGATAGGGTTTCAGGCCTTGCCATGCTCATTAGTCTTACTGTTCTTTGGTGGTACCTAGGGTTGACCCTGAAAGTCTTGCCCTTGAATTTCATTTTCAACTAGTTTTATTGCTTATTTTTACACAGGTGCTGCATGTGTTCCTGAGTTAGATATGAATTTGCAATCCTCCCGCATCAGCCTCTTCAGGCAGAGCTGGCATTCCAGGCATACACCCCCACATCTATTAAAGGGTCACTTTTCGAGATCTGAAATTCACATTGTGAAGATTTCTGTGTTTGGCTTGGTAAAAATCAGTTTTATACTAAGTGGATTTCAACTGAGGAGCGATATGTGCCTTCTTTTTTTTTATTTTAAATAAGACAATTTATTATTTCGTTATAGTTAGTCAAGTCTGTTTTTCTACATAACTTGAGAATTTTTCAACATCAAATATTTTCATCATTTACTTTTGTTCAGGATTTCTTGACCACTGTGTTCACTGTTCCTTCTACATTGCCATGCCATAGGTGAGGCAATGATGTATTTTTAACAGTTGCCAAAGGATTTGTACATTCATTTGCAGCTATCTTATTAAATACAGTTTTCTTCAGTTATCTTCTATGTTAAATTCTTGAAATATATTGTTCACAACCTTCACACATCTTCAAAATGAATAAACTTTGTTGTACATCGAACAGCCTGGGGATGATCCCCGGGCGCTGCCGCCTCCCTGAGGACGTGGCTGATGGCGACCTGCTCACCTCACTGCTTCTGAGACTGTGCAGAAAAAGTGTGCCTTCATTTTTCAAAAGTCTTTTTAGGCTGGCAAGATAGCTCAGCAGTTTAAAGTGCCTACTTAGGCAGGCGAAGAGGACCTAGGTTCGATTCCCGCGCACAACATGCTGTGCCAACCAAAACAAACAAACAAGCAAGCAGACAAGCAAGCAAGCAGGCAAGCAAACCAACAGAGGCCGGTCAGACATCTCCGCGGGCTACAGCTCCTGCTTAGGCAGAGCGCAGAGGTCCTGGTTCTATCCCAGTGTGCTGTGCTGGCCCAGCCCCGGGGGCTGCTGTGAGGGTGCTGGAGACGGGGCATGGTGGTGCGTGCCTGTAATCCGGGCACTTGGGAGACTGAAAACAGGAGGATCAGTAGCAGTCTGATCTAAGTAGTGAGACCCTGTATTAAATACATAAAAAAAGTCTTTTTTTATGTACTGTGGATCCATCCAAGGAATATCACTCAACAGTCCATTCCACAGCACAGCTTTATTTTATTTCTTACAGGGCCTGGAAAGTCTCTAGGCTTCCCAGGCTTTTTATCTTCCTACCTGTGTTCAGTTATTCTGCTGGCTGGCTCCCGCAGGGGACCACGGCTGTGTGCTCAGAAGGGTGCTGAAACCAGCCCTACCTCAGTGGTGTGGACAAACACATGTCCTATAAAACCTCTCTGGGAGTATGTTGCATGTGGGGTACATCCTCAACAAGGATGACGTCTGTATCCTCTCTCTCCACCTTTGCTGACTGCGTTTACTATGAGGTTTACTGATGGCTTCTTCCACCCAGTATGACCAAGAAAATACCTCATTAGTCCTTGAGGCTGTCCTCAGAAGAAGGCTCCGACGTGGGATCTTCCCTCACCTGTTTTATTGAACCCAAACAGGGCTCATTCATCTTTAAGAAGATGGCTGCTGGACCAAGACAAGCGACTTGAATGCTTGCATTATTTGGATTTTTCCCCTTCTTCCTCAGCATTGGTCTCCCACTGTCCCCAACCCACTGTCTTCTCACAAGAGGGAGGGAAGGAAGGGTACAGTAGTGAGTCTTCTTCACCCCTCAGGACACCAGTAAACAGCTGCAGCCTGTACAGAAACATCTCCTGGATACTTGTTGGGGCCACCGCAAGTCACGGAAGATGACGAAGGGTTCACTGCCTGACCTCCTCTGGGACCGTGGCCTTCTACGTCTCAAGGACTGAGGACTAATGGGGCTATGGATGGAAAGCGAGGAAGTCTGGCTGTAGCACGAGGCAGAGAGGGTAGGAATCCACAGGCCATGATGCCTGGTGTGCATAAGTGTTTGAAGCTGTGGTGGGCTGGGAAGGGGTAGACCGATGAGAAGCCTGTGCAAATGTCCTGTGTGAGAGAGACTGCAGGCAGAGCTGCAGCTGGGAGTGGGGGTGGCAGGGCCTTCTGTGGGTGTGGCACACGGAGACATCAGACAGGGAAGGTTGGGAGGTTCCAGGGGCACAGCGAGTTGATGTCCTTGGTCCCTACACCAACAGAACCCACAACAATTTAATTAACAGTTCCCTGATGAAGATAAGATATAATCGGTGCATTATTAAATGCTGCCTCTTACTAAATTTTTCTTTTGATCTTAGCAGGAGTTAGAGGTGGAGCACTGTCTTGGATGCCTGCTCCTCTGTGCCCAGTGGAGCAGGTGGCCTTGCCTGGGGCCTCCTGGGCATAGGAACCTTCTGTGTGGCCTTCCTGGCACAGGACCTGCCAGATGCCTTCAGTGAGACCAAGTTCCTGACCTTCAGCATGCTGCTGCCGTGCAGCATCTGGACAGCCTTCCTGCCCCTGAACCACAGAGCACGGGCAAGGCCATGGTAGCTGTGGAGGTCTTCTCCATCCTGGCACCATGACATGGCTGCTGGGGGGCATCTTCCTCCCCAAGTGCTACCTCATCCTGTTGAAGCCTGAGCAGAACACTCTAGCCAGGGGAGGAGAGCTCGCCAGGCTCAGTGTGCTCTAGTTGCTCCTAGAACCTTGTGCCAGAAAGTTCCCAGCACCGGGCCTTGAACCATTGCATGAAGACAGGTGGAGGCTCTGAGGACTGAGCTCATGGCTCCTGTGTGGCTTATGCAGAGCTGTTACGTGTCCAGGGCAAAAGATGCAGAAGAACGACCCTGGTGTGTGTGTATCTTCTGGCTGCTTAGTTTGTATTCAATATTTATACCAGTACAACAGTTAGAGCAAGGCACATAGTTACTAATAACAGTGATAATAGTGATGGTTTGAAGACAAATTGGGTGAGCACGTGGGAAGTTGCATCCCCTTCCACTGCTGTGGGATGGATAATGGCAGGCCATCTCTCAGATTTAATGTAAACCTAATGTATAACCAGAACTCCTACTCTTTAATCTAGAGGATTATGTGTCTACTAGTAGAAATGAATGTTCCGAGATGGCCAGATAGCTCAGAGGATTAAGGTGCCTGTTTAGGCAGACCCAGGGACTGGGGTTCAATTCCTGGTGTGTCCTGCCAGCCCCATCCCCAGGGTGGGATATGAAGGTGACTGAGAGTGGAGTGGTGGTGAGCACCTGTAATTCCAGGGCTTGGGAGAATGGAAACAGAACTATCAGCATTAGTCTGATCTGTGTAGTGAGACACTGTAGACCCTGTATGAAATACATTAAAAAAAAGAATGTTCAGAAAATCTTTATACATGAACAAAAATGTCCATCAGCTCATTTGTGGATATATCAATATGAACTGTTCATAGTGAGATGGAATTTAGCCCCACATATGATCCCTGAAAACGTGATGCTGAGCGATGGAAGCCAGACAGCAGCAATGCCAAGTGGTGTAAGATTCCAGTGCTAGGAGATGTCCCAGGCTGGGCAGATGCAGAGAACACACTACAGAGCTGTGGTTTCCTGGTGTTCAGAATGGACACTAAATGTTGGGGTGACCACTGAGTGTGTAACCTTTGGTTTCAGGGTAATTAATCTCTAAAATTAAATTTTGTGATTGTTGCCCAGCTGTATATAGGTATCAAGATACTAAAGGTACACTCAAAGTGGATTAATTATCTTATATGAATGGCTTTAAGTATTTTACTAAACCTAGTAAAATTATGAACAGTCCTGAGAAAAGGAGCAAAATTATCCATACAAAATGGAGATATTGATCATATCAGGGTATTTGTAGATTGGTTACTCTGAAAATGAGTAGGAATAAAGAAGTGCTACAAGGCGACATGTGCATAAACTTTGGAAACATTATTTTGATTCAAGGAAGACACTGAATGCCACATGTAGTGAGATTCCATTTATATGACATGTCCTAAATAGACAGAGACAGGATTCTCTGAGCCTTTTTTATTGACCTAGATATGTCAGTTCCAGTGCAGTAGAGGAAAAGACTTACCTGAAGTAGGAGCCTCACAGTGGCACTGAGTCCAAGGGAGAAGCACGTACACCGGCTGACTGTGTGCTGGGTGCAGTACAATCCAGGAGGATTTCATGGATCAGGAGCTCACTGCAGAGTCCAGTGCAGCCTTCATCAGAGTGCCAGGGAATCTGAGTTGGAAAGCTGAAGAGTCTGTGCTGGAAGCATGAGGGAAGGGGAGAGGTGTGTCCACAGTGATGTTAAGGACCAGGGCCCTCTGAAGATACAAAAGGAAAGACTTTTTTTCCAGTTTTATTCCATTCAAGCTACAAGCCTCTTTGTTGGTGCCATGCATACCCAGAGTGGGTCTGCCCTCCGCTTGTGGCCTACATGTCAGTGATCCAGACAAGCCCAGAACTGTGCTCCACTAATGCATTAGCTACTTCTGATTTTACCTTTTTATTTCACACTTAATGATCACAATCCACGCCTCGTCCACCAGACGTTACATCTCCCTAAATGACCTGTAGTCTCCAAATACAATAATAAGTTTACAGGTGTGCCTAACATGTACAGTGGTCTTGTGCACAAATGGGAACATATGGCTCCTCTTCAGAACAGAAGGTAACGTTTGTCTCTCATTAATGATTACTCTCTCCTTACATTCCACGGCTTAACATTGTAGTTGTAGGAATATTTGTGAAGACATTTTAAGCCTACCACTGCTTAACAGAAAACAAATACGCCTGAATAATGTAGGTTCACAAGCACATTAACAAATTAGGAAAGAAAACTCACAGTCCTCATTTCTGTAACTGATCCTGTGGTTGTACTTAGTATTTACATGTACCATATTCTCTATCTGTACTTCATTACCTTGATCTTCAGCAGGTGCTTCAGCAGGCCTTAGTTCTTTACTTAGTGCAGGATGACCCACAACTCATTTCTGAAGATTCTGGGAAATTTATCATCCTGCCCATATATGGTTTTGTTTTTGGTTGTTTCCCATCTGAAGAATGGGGCATACTGGAAGGTTTCCTAAGGGGTTTCCTACATTCCACATAGATTCTTTCTCTCTCCTATAATACGGTGGTGGTGCAATGTCCATTTGGTGATCTTCAGGCACTCCCACCAGCACTGTGACCTTTCCAGCTTCTTTACAGAGGGGAATGAAGAGCCAAAGATAGCCAGAGGGAAGCTTAATTGAAGTAACCCTTGCTCTGCTTTCTTTCTTTCTTTTTTTTTTTTTTTTTGGTCTTTTTGAGACAGGGTCTCACTATGCAGTTCAGGCTGGCCTTAAGCTCACTTTGTAGCTCACGCTGGTCTCAAACTCACAACAATCCTCCTGCCTCAGCCTCCCAAGTGCTGGGATTACAGGCGTGCGCCACCACGCCCAGCTTGCTCTGCTTTCTTGTGCAACCCATTTCCTCTTTGCAGCTAAGACTTATAGCCAGAGAAACATGGGGATACAGGAACAGGAAGTCAAATTTTTGTGCACGGATCTTTAGGAGGAATGGTGAATGCTACCATTCCATTTCTAATCCCTGATTCTTGGACCCATGAATCATCACTGTGGGAGGAAAATGCTATACAGTGAATGATCATTTAAAGCATATACAACCTTGTGGAAAACCTTGCCTAGGACCCTGCAAGATAGTGCCTCCTGACACTATAACTTTTTAAAAATTAATTTTATTGAGAAAGAAATAGCAATGAGACAGTTTCAAAACAGGTCACTAGGACAGTTACAATACTTAATACATTCTATATGGTTGTTTTTATAGTAGTTATTCATAGTACAAGATGCAGACATGATATCATTAGTACACGATTAGTACAAATCTTTCTTCTCATTGGACCAAGAGAAAGTAGCTATATATCTATGCTATTTTGTATATACATAAAGATAGATATATGTATACACAAAATAGCATAGATATACAGCTACTTTATATATTCACTACAAAATGGTCCTTCATGTATATCCCCCTTTCTTGTTTACTTTTGTCATAGATGGGTATTCCATTGCCATTCAAATATTGTAGGACCATGAATTTGGCAAAGTAATCCAATATAATTTGGTACAACATAATAGTAGTGGGTTATCTGCAGAACTGGCAGTCAGAAGTTGTTGACTTGAACCTTTTACAGTCCAGAATATTAATATTGCTTTACATTTTTACATTTTATAGCCCATGTTTCTACTTTTCTGATGGACGGTTAAAATTAACATAAAGCAAGACCAGCTGGGCATGGTGGCACATGCCTGTAATCCGAGCACTCGGGAGGCTGAGGCAGGAGGATTGTTGTGAGTTCGAGACCAGCCTGAGCTACAAAGTGAGCTTAAGGCCAGCCTGAACTGCGTAGTGAGACCCTGTCTCAAAAAGACATAAAGCAAGACCTATATAACAAAAAGTAACTTTTGTACCTGACAAGGTCAGTCAAATCCCCTCTGGATTTACACTGAAACCATATACAGAAGTTTGTAGATCTTTTGTCAGTTTCAGCTATCTGGATGAGTCATAGCTTTTGCTTGACCATTTTGCTCTCTAAGAAATCCTGAGAGAATTTTTCCTCTCTAGGTGATTCTCCTTAGGCACACTCTACATCGCTGATCACTTTCCTCTGTGGTCCCATAATCTCCACGAACAGAAAATTTGGAATACCATTGAGTTACAGGATGTTACAGTACAGGTTTTCTTATGTCCTGAGTCCTCACTGACCTTGAAGAGCTAGGGCCAAAATGTTGGCTATCCTTTTAGCCCTTCTTTTTCTCTAATATTTGGTCTGCGAACTTAAGTTGTTAACCCTCCAGAGGAGAAGTTAATGATATTATTACCCTACAACATTGGCAGTTGAACTGAACATCACTATCTGCGTGAATATCAAATGCCTTAGACACAATATGGAACAAGTATTTTTCAACAATCATTGACATGATAAACTTTAAATGCCTATCAAATGTGAAAAAATAGAAAATTAAAAAAAATAAATCATTACACATTTTACACAGAAATTTAGAAATCTAACCATGTACAACAGTATAGTAGGACAGTCCTATGACATTTTCTGTCTCTCATTTCATTTATTACCTTTTTTATAAAAGAAGCATTTACTTGAGAGAGAGAGTATAGCAGTAATTAATATGTCATTAGAAGCAGTATGCTTTTAGAAGACTAGAATGATATACATGCCAAGTATGGCCCTAGTATTACACATTTCTATTCTTGGTGCTGTTGCTTAGTTCACAGGTATCAGCATATAGAGTTGGTCAGGGTGAGAATTATACCCATTAACTTCTAGTTTCAAAAACCTGATGGAGATTCTCAGGATCATTGGCTTAACCATTTTGTGTATAGAAATGTCTGGTTTTACCCATGCCATGTTTGCTAGCTTTTCTCTGTGCTCTCTCTTCATTGTTTAATCCTTAAGTTCTCACTTTCCATTTAACTGTATTATACCTTTCAATTCTTACTTCTTCTTTTGAGTTCTTACACTAGGGGGACTATACAATATTTACACATGCGAGTCTGGTTTTTTTCACTTATGGGTATATCTTCAAGTTGCATCCATTTATATGTGAAGTCTTCAAGTTCATCATTCATTATAGCTGAGTAGGACTCCATTTTAAAAACACCACAACTTTTTCATCCATTCCTCAGTGATGGGCATTTTGGCTGCTTCCAAGATTTGGCTATCACAAATTGTGCTGCTATAAACATAGATGCACATATATCTTTATGATACGATATTTTCAGTTCTTTTGGGAAAATTCTGAGCAGGAGCATAGCTGGTTTGAATGGGACTTCCAGTCCTAGTTTCTTAAGGAGTCTCCATACTGATTTCCATAATGGTTGCACAAGTCTATATTCCCACCATCAGTGGAGAAGGGTTCCTTTTTTCCCACAGCCTCTCCAACATTTGTTATTGATTGATTTGTTTATGATAGCCATTCACTCAGGGTTGAGATGATATCTCAGTGTTGTTTTAATTTGCATTTCACAGATGGCTACTGATGTGGAGCCTTTTTAATGTATTTATTACCTTCTAGAATTTCTTCCTCTGAGAAGTGTGTATTAATTTTGGATTCCCATTTCTGGATTGGGTCTTTGTATTTTTAATTATTTTTCCCATAATTTTATTGAGGAACAAATAGCAATGAGAGAATTTCAAATAAAATTATTTGGACAATGTCAATAATTAATAGATTGCATGTTGTTTTCTTAGAGATTATTTATTGTACAAGATGCAGACATGATATGCTGTTTACAAACAGTATTAGAACAAATCCGTGCTCATTTCCGCAGCACATATACTAAAATTGGAATGATACAGAGATTAGCATGGCTCCTGCGCAAGGATGACACGCAAATTTGTGAAGCGTTCCATATTTTTGGGCATCTAAGATGAATACACACTTCTCAGAGGACAAAATTAAAGAAGCGAATAAATATATGAAAAAATGCTCCACATCGCTAGTCATCCGTGAAATGCAAATAAAAACAATACTGAGATACCATCTCACTACAGAAAGAATGGCTATCATAAGGAAATCAACCAACACCAAATGTTGGAGAGGTTGTGGGGAAAAGGGAACACTTCTCCACTGGTGGTGGGAATGTAGACTAGTACAACCATTGTGGAGGTGAGTGTGGAGACTCCTCAAAAGAATAGGACTAGAAATCCCATTCAAGCTGGCTATCCCCCTACTGGGAATTTTCCCAAAGGAACTGAAAACATTGTATCATAGTGATATATGTGTACCTATGTTTATAGCAGCACAATGTGTGATAGCAAAATCTTGGAAACAACCAAGATGTCCATCACATGAGGAATGGTTGAAAAAGATGTGGTATTTCTGTATAATGGAGTGTTCCTCAGCTATTAAGAATGATAAGTTTGCCGGGCGTGGTGGCACAGGCCTGTAATCCCAGCACTCGGGAGGCTGAGGCAGGAGGATTGTTGTGAGTTCGAGACCAGCCTGAGCTACAAAGTGAGCGTAAGGCCAGC